>SKCR01052363.1:0-21350 GCA_019454045.1 Zanthoxylum bungeanum | reverse complement strand
TGCAGGCAGCACTTTTTAACCGAACTGATATAGCCTTCACCCTTATGGAATGTGGAGCAAGCACAGACTGCAAGAATGCACAAGGTAATTGATCATATGCCCCAGTCTTTATGTTTGTTTTACCAATTTATGGACTAGGAGAGGTAATCACTAATGATATCAAGGTGCAATTGAGAATTTTTAGTCGAAAAAGTTTAAAGTTGTCCTTGGATTATGCACATAGAAAAAAGTGCTCTTAAATTTCTTGAAGGTGTGGTTAAAAACTCTTCTGGATACCCAATCAATTTACTTGATAGGACTGATTGCATAGTTATCTAGTTTTATACTCGAGTAAAATCTCACCTTCCATCATTTTGTAAACAATGCTATGACAAAGGAAACTGTAGCGGAATACTTGCTCTCAATTCTAGTTTAGTGAAGACAGCTATCCATAAATTGTAGCAAACAGTTGCATTTTTTTTTTCTCGGTTTGACTCTAATCAAATTATCTCATTTAGGGGAAACGCCTTTGGACTGTGCTCCAGCTATGTTACAGTACAAGATGCGCCAAAAGATGGAAGAGGGTAGGTAAGGCAGTGCGATCAACGCCACATCTGGCTTAGAGCAAATACTCGTGCAAGTTTTCAGTTTCCCTCATGAAACCATTTCGATCAAGTGCTGTCTGAACTCATATGACATATGACAATTCATGGTGTGCCGATTAGAATCCCTTGCCAAGGTAATAATTTTTTTTCAACTTCCCTCTTCGAAGATGCGAATATTTATGCATATGGACATGAATCTAGTAGATGTGTGGAATAAGATGGAATTTATATATGAAGCCGTTCCTTATCTTACACCTTTCTATGGACTGTATGTGAAGTAATTTCATGGGCGTTTTGCCTAAAGTTTTTACAAAAGACCCTAAATGCTGAATTTATGTGCACCTTTTTCTTTTCTTTTGTTGTGACATAATTTCTATGTTCATACTTATATGAGATGTTGCTAAAAACATGGATACGCTCGTTTAAATTCCCCATGTTTATTTTTCCTTTCATCTGTAAGTACAGTACTGCAAGTGGTAAAATACTCGAATGCAAGTAAAGTTTTTCTTTTTGACTAACGAAGTCTAATGAAAGTTTTGCATTAGGAAAAAAAATGAGGATAGTTGAGATGAGAATATTTAGATGAGTAGACTAGTAGAGATAAAATTATAAACGGAAAATTTGGAAGAATGTATAACACAGATTGAGGAGAAGATGGGAGAAACATGACTAAGAGTAAGATATTTCAGACATATACAACATAGAGTTTGAAGTGTCATGTGATAAAAGGAGACATATTTGTTGCAATATATTAAGAGGTGGGAAAATCTAAGTTAGATATGGACAAAAACTATAAAAAGAAATTTATATTTTATTGAGCTTAATAAGATTCCTAAAAAAGATCTATGTAATCGATTCTAGCTATTGTGAAAATGTTTTTATTTGGTTCTGAATTTTTCTTAATTGAAAAGTAAAAGGTGTGATAATGTTGATTTGGAAGGATACTGGGATCTGACTAGGATGATGGAAATCAAACGAATCATAGAAAATGTGAATTGACTATTTTGTTTCCTTTCTTTCTGTTCCACCAAACAAATCCTGAACTGGAAATTAATTATTTTATGAAATGACAGTGATGATGAAATGGGGCTTATTTTTTTATTTTTTATTTTTTTATTTTTTCCCTTTTTCTTTTTGAGGATCATGTGACTTGTGGCAGGCATACATGATGAGTACTTTAGAATGGGGCATGTGAACAAATTATATGACATGTACTACAGAATGGGATCAATGTGATGATGCAATGTACATGGCTGGTTGGTTCATCAATTGACAAATTTTCATGTTGAATCAAATCAATAATAATAGGAATAAAGGAAAGTGATAAATATTTTTTATTTTAGTGAGAAAAAATAAAATTATTTGATTAATAAATTAGATTTTTTATTTATTTATTATTTATAAGATATATTTAAATAAATTTTTTGATTGAGCGGGAATTAACTCTATAAAATGATGTTAGTAGTTAATGATACCATTGTAATTTTTCTCTTCTTAATTTGAGTACTTCGAATTGAGAAATTTATAATTAGCACAACGATATTCGAGTGGGTAAGTTTTGCTTTACACTTAAATTTTTTTAAAACTTTATATCATTATGATTTATACTCTTAAATTAGCACAATGATATTCAAGTCGGCTTCCAGGTATTGGGTTCAAATCCATGTAATGTGTTTATTGTAAGAATTTGTGATATCTGGAGAGTTTTGTCTGTTCTGTTTAAATTCGGATCAGGTGATTTAGTGGCGGGATTTTCTACGTTTCCAAAAAAAAAAAATCATGATTTATGAGATAATTATCATGAAGAAAAAATATATATTAAGATAGGAAAGACCGAAAGATCAAGAAGCCGACGATATAAGATCACGTAGGGGAAGATTAAAGATTTGCTCTTTTATGATTATTTCTCTTTAAAAATAATAGATCAACAACGCTAATAATCATTTTCTAATTACGAGTCTCCTGCGATTATTTTTAGTATGAAATAAGTTCAATCATCCATTTTAGTATCTTACTGTTGATGAAATTGTTGATTTTCAACAATATATATATATATATATATATATATATTGTTCCATGGATCAAAGGTTAAATAATAGCATTTAAATTATAATTAAAAGTTCTATTTTCCTAAATATAGATCAATCAAAATTATTTTTATGATGCCACAGTTCAAGTTAGTATCATACATACATATATTTTTGTCATATATTTTGTATAATGTCGTCACTTGGCACTACAGTGATGTTGCCACGTGGTAGTATAGAAGATGGTGAAATTATTTTGAAACTTTAAAATATTTGGTATATTTGTGTAAATGAATTTGATCTAATGAATATATTTGTCATTTCTAGAAGATAGATGAATTTGATATAATGAATATATTTATCATTTGTACGAGGTGAATGACCTTAATTTAATGAATATATGTGTAGGTAAATGTTGTTGTATAGTGTCATTAAACAGAAAAGAAACATGCAACAAACAAATCAAATCTAGAAAATAAAAGTCAAATCTACTTTCTCATGCAAGAACCCTAAAATTGTTAAAATGAAGAAAACCTGGAAAAACGACGAATGCAATAGTCCAGGTCGAGAAGATTCTCTGTCCTTAAGAACTTATCAGCCCAGTCTCGGTGCTCTACGGATTTTGTGGCTAATGTTCTCCCAGGATAACCCGGATTCCTCTTGTTCAAGGGGCATATCTTAACAAGATCTCGAACTTGGTAATGGGGGGAACTCTCTCTTGACTCAAACAGCAATATGAGACTCTAAACTTTGGATGAAATTCGGATACTTGAAAATGGACATGGAGACCTCCTTATAAAGTCATGGAAGGGTGCCTAAAGGACACCATTTGGGTTGGGGTGTAACCCTCTAAAGGGTTATACCCCTCCCATGCAACCTTTGGAGCCTATAACCAATTATTTTCAATCGGAGGACATGTCCCTAAGGGGTACCATCCAAGGGACATGTCACTCCTCCATCCATATAATATTGAAGAATTTACAACAGTAAATGTATTGATTAAATGAATATGAGAAATGATATACCAACTCACAAAGTTACTTCTCTTTTTCCAGAACGACAGCTACCCATGCGTTTTGGTTAAAAATTTAAATCACGTTTTGAAAGCATTCGTGTTGCCAAACACCCCAACTCAACTTGCCCTAAATCATTTTGGTTCCCCAAATCAATTTCTCAAAATCTCCCTCAAATTCTCGGCTCTCTCAAATTTGCTCTCTCTCAATCCACTTCGCCGGCTTCCAAGCAAATTTACCAACTCTCATAAGCGAAAACCAGTTCGCCGGCTTCCAAGCTCCACGGTCAGTTCGTCAATCCTCAGCTCTCTTTTGAAAATTTTTTTTTTTAATTTTTTTTTTACTCTTCTAGATAATCACTATACTAAACCCACTTTCAATTATTGATAAAAGTCATCAATAATTTCATGTGAAATGAAAGAAAGAAAGAAAAATCATAAACTTGTCACCGACAGTGAAATTTAGTGCCACATACATCACATTCATCATATATAGACTGGTAATCGATCTCTGGCTAACTCTTCTTGCACAGTTGCACCCAGTACTAGTTTATGTATAATTCATTCACATGGTTTTGTTTTGTTTTCAATTATTTTTTTAAGGAGCATCTTGTGTAGTGATGTCAGTGAGAATTGATTATTTTGTGTAGTGATGACAATGAGGATTGAGCATTTTGTATATTGATGGAAGTGTGGATTGAGCATTTTAAGGAGTATTTTGTGTAGTGATGTCAGTGAGAATTGATTATTTGGTGTAGTGATGGCAGTGAGGATTGATTATTTTATGTAGTGATGGCAGTGAGGATTGAGCATTTTGTATATTGATGGATGTGTGGATTGAGCATTTTAAGGAGCATTTTGTGTAGTGATGTCAGTGAGAATTGGGTATTTTATGCAGTGATGGCAGTGAGGATTGAGCATTTTGTATATTGATGGATGTATGGATTGAGCATTTTAAGGAGCATTTTGTGTAGTGATGTCGTGATGGCAGTGTGGATTGAGCAGGCATGAGCTTCGAATTTGCTCTCTTGATTTTGGGTGGTTTTCATTTAAGTTTGATTTTTCTCTATTTCTTTATGCATTTCCTAGTATGTTGTTTCAAAGAATACAAAACTATGATGTTTTGATATTTTTTTCCGTCTTATTCTTACCCAAAGTTTATGTTATGATGCATTTTGCAGTTGATTTGTAATCATAATGTCATCTAGCACAAGTGCATATTCAGTGGAACGGCGACGTTGCCGCAAGTGCCCCAACGGATACCAAAAGTTATGGACTTCTAGTACATCACATAATCCAAATCGAAAATTTTGGAAATGTAAGGATTGTTTGGCCTTTGACTGGAATGCCGATGATCAATGGACGGAAGATTGAAAAGGCAACGACAATAATAATGATATTTTAATAGGTGAAATTCGGAAGTTGAACCAAGAGATTAGTCTCATTATGGATGAACTACGAAATCGAGAGATTAGTCTTATTCAAAAATATGCAGCAAAAATAATTATTTTCCTATTACTATGTATCATATTTATGATATGTTATTTTATTTAAGGAGAAATCTCGACAATATATAATTGTTATTTTATTGAAGAAGTTTTTATTAAGCATACTTTGAACGTACTCTTATCATCTTTGAGCATACTTTGAACAAAGCCACTCGTTATTGTACGGGCCAAATTTGGGCCCAAGGGTAAAATTGACTTTTCGCTTCAGGCCTTACACCAGTGGCAGCCCAATCCCTCCGGATAGTACCCAGAATAAATTTGGGCCAAAGACCCGACTACATCCTCAAGCCCACGTACAAAGAGAGCCATACCCAGCGAACCTTTGACTGATCAGTTACCTCAATCCGAAACGTCCAGACTCATGAATACCTCACATAACTCGACAGTTTCCAACATCCAATGGACGAGTAATTAAAGGTGATAAATACACACGTTTCCGAATGTGTATATAAGAGATGAAAGTCTACGAGAATAGGGGGTCTGATAGCTCAACGATATTCTCTCCATAGCTCTCAGTATCTCACATCAACCGCCCTCACGGCAGATCACAAGTATCAAGGTAATCTCTAGCCTTGCTTTTCCATGACTTTCAGCTCGTCTCCATCACTGACTTGAGCGTCGGAGTGCCCCCGACACCCACCACACCGGTGGGTAGTCAACTCCTGCTCACTCTACCTTTGTTTTGCAGGATCGTTAGCGCCCCCAACTACAAATTCTCGATTGTGGACCTCGGGCGAAAACCAGCGTCTACAGTTATGGCATCCAAACTAACGATTGAATTAACAAACAAACATAACATATAAAGTCTGGTGAATTGATAAAAGATAATGTGGATTACATATAAACTCTATTTTAAAACATTGGAGTAGTAATTGATGAAATCCTCTAAATTTTAAGATATTGTGGATTACATATAAACTATAGTCATCTGGACATCTTCAAGATATTGGAAAAGTAATGGCTGAAATCCTCCAAATGCATCAGCATTTATATTGGAGTAGTAATTGTTGAAATCCTCCAAATGAATCAACATCTCCAAATGTTTCAGACATGACAGAAGTGTCTTATAAATAGAATTACACAATCATATACAATCTAAAATAGAATTAGAAGTGTCATGTCGATTTCAAATAACAAAACTACAAACATACCTCATTAATGTCTGGTGCAATGACAGGAACATATGGTGTTGTAGCAGGAACATGTTCAATCTGCATGCAAATTCAAATAAGATATCAGTTACTTTACTAAACACATTTCACTTAACAAAATTACAGTAATCTCATACATACCTGATGTTTTCTTTTTCTATGTTTCTTAAATTTGATTGACTGTAGCCTTCGAGTGCGAGGACGACCTTTAGCACGAGTAACTTCTGGATCACGAATGCATTCAACTACAGTCTCTGAACTCCCAACAGTGTTACAACAACTTTTTTCAAAACCAAAATTTTATTTTCCTAAATCTTTCGACATAATATCAATCCAATCTAAAACATAATTAGAACTTTCAATATCTCCCAAAAAATATTTTTTAATCGACCTTCGTCATCCAAGTTGAAGCTAAAGTAAAACCTATCGTCTTCTGCTTGCATTTTCATAGCAACAACATCTCCTTCCCCAAGTCGTAATCTTCTTTGTTTGTCAACATGATTTCTACAATCTCTTGCCGTGAATGTAACATTTTCATGACCACTAGCTTCAATAACAAGAGAATTGCTACTTTGGGCAACTCTTATTCCAGCTCTATCATTTATCTCAAGTTTCCTTTTTGCATGTACATTGATGCTACAGTTACATCTGAAATACTTCGACTTCGATGGAGATAATAATTCATGATTTTGCTCGAGAACTAAAGTTCGAACCCTCCATTTTCCAACTTCATCTACACATCCACACATTTTAGCATTGCAACCAATTTTTGAATTAGGTTGAGGCCTTAAAATATTACTCTATGTCGTTTTTGAAATGTCGCTTCTCCCACAAGCAAATGTCACATACCTAACATTCTCATCACCCCATTTCTACTACTTCTTCGCAACACTGGAAACCTCTTTCGTTTTTCATATTCTTTGTAATAATTAAACATCTCATGTGCATTATCAAAAACCATATCTGTCTTTGGATCATCATCGTGATTATCATCAATTTTATTAATGTGAACATCTACACCCCCATCATCATCGAATTCAGTGTCCAATTCTAAATTTTTCATTGTCTATCTCCCCCAAATTATGAATGAAGCATGTATAAAAAAAATAGACATATTTCACAAATTCCGACAATATACACAACATCCTATTACATATTACTTTCATTACATACATGTTATGTATATATTAAACAAACGAATTGGGTACTTTATAATGAAGTTGTTGTTGTTTAATCATATAGTTGCATCATGTACAATGTCCTAGAGTCTGCCCTGCACCACTAGCTAACGAGCTTCAAGCACAGTAATTGTCATAAGATTCAAAGAACTACTAACTCCTTCATTACTCCAAAAAAATTTGGGTATAATTTTTAATAGTTTCAGAATGTTTCTGGAATTTAACAGCAGAATTTTTAATGATTCTCTTTACTTAGTTTCATCGTCGGTGACAAGTTTCTGATTTTTCTTTCTTTCTTTCATTTCACATGAAATTATTGATGACTTTTATCAATAACTGAAAGTGGGTTTACTATAGTGATAATCTAGAAGAGTAAAAAAAAATGAAAAGAGAGCTGAGGATTGACGAACTGACTGTGGAGCTTGGAAGCCGGCGAACTAACCGTGGAGCTTAGAAGTCGGCGAAGTGGATTGAGAGAGAACAAATTATTTGAGGGAGATTTTGAGAAATTGATTTGGAGAACCAAAATGATTTAGGGCAAGTTTGGTTGGGGTGTTTGGCAACACGAATGCTTTCAAAACGTGATTTATATTTTTAACAAAAACGCTTGGAACTGTTGTCATTCTGGAAAAAGAGAAGTAATTTTGTGAGTTGGTATATCATTCTCAATGAATATATTTATTATTTAGAGGTGAATAAATTTGGTCAATAAATTAGTGATTTGAAATAAATTTATTATCGCCATAAATATATATAAACACTTTTCATTATAGGAAAAAAAATTGTTCTCATTTTCATTTTGTACTCTCTCTTTCTTCTTAATATTTATCATATATATTATGTGATATACCCATTTGTCACTTTAAAATATATTATTTATTTTTCGAAATTCATTATCTACGGTATACATAATTGTTTTTGGAAAAATTGAAAATCCTATCATCAAATCACTCAACTCAAACTCAAGCGGATGATGTAAAACTCTCGACTATCTTAAATTCTTATAAAAAATATATTACTTATACTCGAACTCAGGAGTTGATAATAAAATAGTAAGCCAATTAGTCACACCCATTGGATGTGCACTACAGTCTACACAATGCCGTGCCTTTATATGCAGTTGCACCCCAGATGTTTCTCTAATCTTCTCCCCACTCTTCTTTCTACTTTTATTTTCCTATTTTGCCCCTCTCTTTTCTTGTTCATTGCTTCCTTCAAAAATGGGTTTCTTCGAAGACGATCCAACCGTAATCGCAAGCCAACTCTTATACAAAACTGCCGTCGTAATTGCTCTTCTCAGATGGCTTCTCTTTTGCATCATCAGATTCCGAAACCGTAACAACTCTTCTTCTTCTTCACATATGATGATTAAAGAAGAGACGCTAGTTTTGGCCGCATTTGGTGACGTCAACTCGAGGACGCCGTGGGTTTCTGACACGTGTGCTGTCTGCTTGAATCTCATGGAGGACAATGATCTGGTGCGTCAGCTCAGAAACTTCTGCCACGTGTTTCATAAAGATTGCATTGATCGTTGGGTTGATTATGACCATCACCAGTCTTGTCCTCTTTGTAGGGCCCCTTTGTTGTTCACTTTTTTGCAGGCCGAGAGCTTCAATAATTGGCCCAAGAATGAACCCAATTGGGCCCTTGAAAGAATTCTCTACATCTTCGCTGACGATCTCGTTATGTGATTTTTTATTTTTTATTTTTTAACTTTTTCAATTTTATAATTAATTATTATAATCGTTGTGGACATACTTAGGAGTAGGATGTTATTGGGCAATTTTGTAATTTATCAATGGCACAACTCAACGGTTTGAGCTTAAATCCTGATAAGATAGAGTTTATGGTATTTATCTACGTATTTATATCAGGATCCAATAACTCTGATATAGATAACATGAGATTTCTCCGATATTTAAAAAAAAAAATTTGTGCACTCTAGTCTTGCTCTTAATGAGGTCGCCTTTGAGTTTGCATATATTTTTCAGATTTTTGCACCATTATTTTTCAGATTTTTGTAATTTTTTTTTTTAAAATAATGTTTATGTTGCACATATTTAGGAGTAGGATGTCGGTGGGCAAATTTGTAATTTACTATAAGAAGAAAATTATGTACTCTGGTCTTGCTCTTACTGGGTTGGCCTCAATGTGATCTCTTAATGGATAAAATATTTGGTGCAACAGTGGTACCACGTCATTCATGCAACAAGCCAATCATCATTTGCCACGTGTGCTAAAAAGTCAAAAAACAACTAAAAAATAGGAAGAAGAATTTTATGGAAATTTTCTAATGTGACGTGTATGCAGAAAACGCACATCTGAACATGTTGTAGTAAAATGGCTCTAGAAAAATTTCTATGCATCGGAATTGTGTTACGTTTGAACCGTATCAAACTAGAGACACATATCTATCTAATGGTATATCATTTGAAGTTTAATTCAACCGTTTGCTAGTTTTTAGAAGATCATTTACTGATACATTTGTGCATGAAGTTCATTTTGGTGCAAATAAAATGCAAATGATTCTTTTAGCATTTTAAGCCATTTTAAATGCAAGTGATGCAAAATGTATGATTCCTAAGAGCTTTAGATCACTTGAGTAAACTCACTTACAATTGGAGCACTAAGCTAAGACTTCACATGATTTCTTCAATTAAGCTCTAGTCTTCACATTCTCGCTCTTCACCACATATGCTTCGACACTTTTTGTATTGCTTCGTGTTTGCACGCCGAAGTCTTCTTTCTCATGTTGACGTCATCAAAACCAATTACAATGATTATGCGACCAAGTCGCCAACAAATTAAACATGTTATTTTTTAATGAGCCCTCTGATTCGTGTCATGAATTTAGTGGAGTATCTACATTGCCGGCTGTTAAATGGAACATTTGCTAACGAGGTTGGGTATTTAGGCTGTCTTTTGGTCAATATAAACTTTAATTACTATCGTTAAATGCCTTTAATTAATTGAATTATTTTTTATCTAATTTTGAAACAAGTTTCGAAGTATTCAAATCATTTAATACTAATTAGATGAAATGTGACTCATAATTAACAAAAAATATTTAACTATAAAAATTAAATCTTGTGTTTTCAAAACTATATGGATTAAAATATTATTATAATAATGAGTAATTGGATCTCATCTATACTTATACTATTAATCCTAATGTAAATAGATTGTTCTCCTTGATTTAAGGTGAATAGTTAGCTCTCCTTAACTTATGTGATTTTATAATAAATTTTATGATTCAATCTGTTGATGGCTGATTTTCGTTTCATGGGAAAATCGGTAAACTTACTCATCGAATAATTCTCCTTCAACTGTAAATTTGTTTGGTTTGTTGGGAACCAAATGCAAACTTAGCAAAAGATGATGAAACACAAATAAAACAGAGGGTTTAACGTGGTTCAACGAAATGGATTCGACCTACGTCCACGTGCACAAGGGAAAAGACAGTTTTTATTACGTGGTCGGGTTTGACCGATCTGCACTAACTCTCGCTTACACTTGAGCTTTTTGCTCTCCCTTACAAGTGAATAGATCAATTAGCCAACCTTTTTTTTTAATATCTTTTTTCAATAATCCTCCTCAAACCCTCGCCTCTCTCCCTTATATAGTGCATCTAAATCCACTGGTCCACCGCCTATGACATCAGCTCATGTCACATGTCATCATTGCAGTAGCAACTCTCCTTAGCTTCCCACAATTTGGCCAATCAAAACACTTACTTTTTCTGTCTCTGCACCGACCTATGGCAGCCAATGGCGACTCTGCTTTGTCATCTTTCTGTCACTACACTGGCCTATGGCAGCTGGTAGAAGCTACTTTCGATGAGAACCGTTTTTTTTCCTCATACGAGAGCTTGTGATACTGTAAACCATTCCATGATCCCCAGGCTGGTGTACCGAGATGAATGACCACCTCAGGTCCAAGTGCTTTGTTAAATCAGATATCTTCTCATCAGATCGGATATGATCTGCTGAATCGATCCTCATTCTGACACGAGGATCTGAATGTCGAGCTCAATGTCGAGGCTGACCTGACCTGACCACCTCGGGTCAATCAATCATCACAAATGTTCCCGTGTTGAAACGTTTAGTATGTTGACTATGTTCGCCCGTTTGAAGTCATAATCATTTTCCATTAATTATTGATGCTATTACCATTAAAAACTTGCTCATCAATAATCGAAACCAACATATTATTACCATTACAATTATGAACAATAAAGGTCAATATTAATGCTTAATGATAGCAAACAGATTTTTTATAAGCTAAAAAGTCTGAGCAGGTTTAGTTTTAAATAACACACCTCAAGATAATATGAGATATAAAAAATTGCTCGACTTCCATTCTGAATTGTTACATTTTCAACCCTTACTATTGCACTGAACACGTGCGACCAAAGTATATTTCACCACCCCCTCTCCCACCACTTTGTCTGTATGTTTGTTATACCATTATAGTTAATATACATTTTTTTTTTGAAACGTTGGAAATCTCACCGTCAAACCACCCGACATAAGCTTAAGCAAAAAAAATAAAACACTCGGCTGTTTTAGGTTTTTATAAAAAACGCACCCTTATTCAAACACAGGACCTAAACACCAGATCAAGCCCCATTGATACATATTTTTCCAACATATACAAAGACATTAATTTGGATCAAGCCCCATAGATTTTTTCTTAGAGAAATTATTAGGAGTGACAATTTGAGTTAGAATTTGTTTATTCGTTCGATTCGATTCGCTTTAAAGCAAATATGGGTTTGAAAAAATAGATTTGTTTAATAAATAGGTCAATTCTATTCGATTCGTTTATTAAACAACTCGAATACGAATTTAAACTCATTGATTCATTTAGCATTTGTTTTATTTTTCTTTTACTAGTTATTGTTATTTTTCAATTAAGATTCAAGAAATTATGATTAATTATCATAGAAAAATAATATTGTCGATATTAAGTAAATTATTTTTAGTAAATAAATTAATTGAAATGTATATATTTATGAAAAATTAATGTAAATAAATTATGGTAAATTATGTTATTGAATAATATCATACTAAACGAATATTCGTATTCGATTCGTTTAATAAAAGAATCGAATACGAATCATGATATTAGGATTCGTTTAATAAAATAATTGAATATGAATCTGTCACATTTTAATTCGATTCGTTTAAAATTCGATACAAATTCGATTTGTTGATTCATTTTGTCACCCCTAGAAATTATCAATGATTAATACTATGATATACAAAAATAGCTTTAGATGGTGTTTGATTTGATTTTGGGTTAATTTATTATTGAAGTTTAATGTTTTGGGTATTGAGAAGCTTTCATTGGATATCAAACAATTATGTTATGTTGTAATAAGATGATGGGTCCTCATTAAGAGACATAAAAGTTCTCTCGCTTCATCGTGTATAATTATTAAGGATAATCGAACAAGAATTAAAATCATAAAGTATATACCGAGAATTAAAATGAAATGCGCATCCCGCGAGCTTTAAGTTAGTTTTCCCTAATCTTCTTTACTATTATTTTTGTCTCACTTTCCATGTGGTGTTGTCATGTGACACTACAAGAGAAATGACACAAATTTTAAATTGAAGGTTAATTGAATGCCTCATGATTTATATCTTAGTGTTTTAATTGAATTTAATATTTTTATAATTAATGTAAATTATGATTGGCTTTGCATATTTCATACTTGTAGGTTTATCACATGTTAAAAAGTAATTCAAATTCTTAAACGGTAAAGAGAAAGCATATTAATGAAATTAATTACATCATTTAGGTCATTGGTGGTATATAGTTCATGATCTAACATTGAGGTATTGAGTTCTGTTGATCAAGATATTTGACACCATTAGATGCTGATCTGTGAGAATGACATGGCCCTCAATACTAGCCCTTAGATCCTTTTGATTACAACCATTAGATTACTCTCACAGCTGTAACTGTACAATTCTGTTACACATGAGACAAGGTGAAATTTGTATATAATGGAAAGCAAATGAATGAATTGTGTGGTGCTGTGAATCAAATCATTATTGTTTCTTTAATTAGTTTCTCCGTCACTTTTTTCAACTTGGTATCAGGAGCACTCTCGAGCTTTTCCAAACAATGAACCAACTGAGAATACGCCTGGGATTCAAAAAACTCAAGAACTAATGCACATGAAACACAAACAGCATAACCTCAAAACACCTTACACGCTGCACAGACCAGTAACACTGCTATCTCTACACAGCAACCTAACACAACCCCACATCACAACCTCAACTCCTTCTCCTTCTCTGTGCCAATCAAACTGGACAGAACCAACTACATAATCTGGAAAACCCAAGTGCTACCGGCTATTCGTGGCAATGGACTTGAGGGGTTTGTTAATGGAACAAAAATAGCACCCTTAAAATACTTTGTCTCAGTGGATGAACAACACAGTGTCATCAACACTGAGAACCCTGAATACTTCATATGGTTAAGACAAGACCAACTACTGCTAAGCTGGCTTCTGTCAACCATTACTGAAAACATACTCTCTGTAGTCACACACTGCACAAGCTCATTTGACCTATGGTCTATGCTTGAGAGAGTTTACTCCTCTCAATCTCTTGCAAGAACCACACTGCTGAAAATGCAACTTCAACAGCCAAGAAAGGCTCTCTTTCAATCACTGAATACTTCACCAAAATGAAGACTTTAAGTGTTGAACTTGCCTCTGCTGGAAAACCTATATTGGAAGAAGATCTTGTAACCTGCATTCTCACAACCTGGGACAAGTGGAAAGCAAACGACTATGAGAATATTATAGTAAGCATACTTCTAGACCCTCACCACCTGGTTTTGAAGAAACCTTCTCAATACTACTCAATCATGAAGGCATGATGGAACACCAAAACTCAACATCAATCTCTCTACTGAAGCAAATCTGACCATAAGAAAAGCAAAGGAAACAACAACAACAATGCTTGGAGCAATCAAAGAAGCCAAAGCAGCCAAGGTGGGAGAGGATATGGAAGAGGAAACAACATTAACTCTGGAAGAAATGGAAGAGGCAGAGGCAGGGGCAGGGGACCCAAAACAGCATTCAAATCAGAAGAAACATGTCAAATCTGCTTCAAGATTGGACACACTGCAGATGAATGCTGGCATAGATATGAAGAGGAGTTCACAGCAAGGTCATCTGTCTCACAAAATCAAGGAAATCAACAACCTCAAAGGACCCAAGGACAAAGAGTGGCCTTTGCTGCAACAGCAAGTGAAGGTGGGAGTGAACAAGGCTGGTTTCTAGACAGTGGAGCCACCCATCATGTCACAAATGACCTCAACAACCTGAGTATCAGAGGTGATTACAAAGGTAACTCTAAACTCATAGTAGGAGATGGTTCCGAATTAACTATCACACACATTGGCACAGCTAATCTGGCTACACTCAACGGAACCACTATTAAAATATTTGATGTTTTACATGTACCAGCCATCTCAAAAAACCTCATAAGCATATCTAGCCTCATAACACACAATAACTTCACCGTTGTTTTTGCTAATAACACTTGTATTGTGAAGGACCAATGGGGGAGAGTTCTTCTTCAAGGAACTGAGAAAGCTGGGCTTTTTGAGGTGAATGGAGTCAATAAAAGTGTTACACAGAAGGACAAAACCCAAGATCAAAATCCCTATAATGCTGTTGTCTCACTATTTGCCTCTATGAGAAACCTATCAACAATAAATGTCAATCCAACCCTAGTGTCTTTAGAGAGTCTTCTGCATTTCAAGCTAATGTTGAGTCAGATGTTAAGAGCATTGTCAAACCAGTAAATGTTTCTGAACTAGATGTAATGCATAGAAAACTTGGACATCCTAATGACCAAGTTCTTAGACAAGTTCTATCTAAGTGTAAGAAAACTACTGGATTGAATGAAATAAATCAAAACTCTTTCTGCTCAGCATGTCTCTATGGAAAAAGTCACAAACTTAGTTATAAATGCACACCAGATAAAACATGTATGCCTCTTGAACTCATACACAATTCTACTAATGGTTTCAAATACTACATAAGTATGATGGATGATTACTCAAGATTCACTTGGATATATCCTCTAACAAATAAATCAGAAGCAACACAAACTTTCATCACCTTTAAGAAACTGGCTGAAAACATAACAAATTGCAAGATAAAATGTGTTCAAAGTGACTGGGGAGGGGAATTCAGACCATTAAAAGGCTACCTTGAGTCACAAGAATTAACTTCAGACATCCTTGCCCATATACATCACATCAAAATGGAAGAATTGAAAGAAAACACAGGCATATCATAGAAAACAGCTCTCACCCTGCTAGCTCAGTCCAACCTACCCTTGAAATTCTTGTGGGAAGCATGTGAAACAGCCACATATCTTATAAACAGACTTCCATCACCTGTACTAAATAATAGTACACCTTTCACCATGTTATTCAGCCAAGAACCAGACTACAACTTCTTAAAGGTATTTGGGTGTGCCTGCTATCCACATTTAAGACCCTACAACACAAATAAACTGCAATATAGGTCATCTAAGTGTGTTTTCATAGGTTTACAGTACAACACAAAGGATATAAATGTTTGCATAATACAGGTAGAGTATACATAGCCATTAATGTTGTCTTTGATGAAAATGTTTTTCCCTTTGCTACCGACTCTTCCTTTTGCACACACAAACCCTTCATAGTGAAAGAAAACACCCAACACTATCTGCAGCTCCTTACTATACCATGTGTAACATCTACCTATGACTCATCATCTCAAAAGGAACAAACAAACAGTACTGAAGAAGAAGCTGCCTCAAACTCCCATAATATAAGTGTTGATGTGCAAGAGCATACTCCAGACCATGAAGACCTCTCTCAAAATGAACCAATTCCAGTGGAACAAGAAACTGAAGCCGAAACACAAAGCACACCTCCAAACAGTCCTGGACCAAACCAAATGGAAACCTCACATCATCCTATGGTCATAAGATCAAAGGCTGGTATCTTTAAACCCAAGATCTATATTGCCAAAAGACAACAACAAGAGACTGAGTGTATACCAACCAATGTAGTTGATGCTTTACGTGATAGTAATTGGAGAATGGCCATGAATGAAGAATTTGAAGCACTATTGAGAAATAACACTTGGGAACTGGTGAAACCTCAAGAAGGGATGAAAGTAGTAGGCAACAAGTGGGTGTATAAGCTGAAGCACAATCCTGATGGGACTATAGCCAGATATAAAGCCAGGTTAGTGGCTAAAGGATACCATCAAAGACCTGGGGTAGACTACTTAGAGACATTCAGCCATGTGGCCAAAAGTGTTACCGTGAAAAAATTGTGATAAGCCTGGCAGTACACATGGATGGGATATAAAGCAAATAGACATCAACAATGCTTTCTTAAATGGGAACTTGACTGAAAATGTGTTTATGGAACAACCTGATGGATTTACTGATCAAAAGCAACCCAAAGCAGTCTGTAAATTGAAGAAGGCTCTCTATGGTCTCAAACAAGCTCCAAGGGCTTGGTATGAGAAGCTCAAGGGAACTCTAGTTGAGTGGGGGTTCTCAAATGCAGTGACAGATACATCACTGTTCTACCTAAGAGAAGGTAGCAAAGTCGTCTTACTACTTGTGTATGTTGATGATATACTAGTAACAGGAAATGATGAAAAAAAAGTAAAGAGAGTGATAGCTGAACTTAAAAGCAGATTTGCCTTAAGAGAATTGGGATCCTTAAAGTACTTCCTAGGGATTGAAATCAATAGAGATAGTTCAGGAATGCATTTATCTCAAACCAAATACATTCTTGATTTACTTAAAAGGACACACATGGCAGATTGCTCAGGAAGTCCTACTCCTATGAGCACCAGTGTGAACTACAGGCTGAAACCTGAACCGAAAGAAGGAGGTGCACCTTTTACTGATAATACTCTATATAGGAGTGTTGTGGGAGCTTTGCAATATGCCACAATAACTAGACCTGAAATCTCCTATAGTGTCAACAAGTTAAGTCAATTCCTAGAAGAGCCAAAGGAAATGCACTGGCAAGGATGCAAGAGAATACTGAGATATCTCAAGGAAACAGCTGAATACGGTCTCTATTACACACCAGGAAATGATCTGAAGATAGAAGGATTTGTTGATGCAGATTGGGCTGCTGACAGAGATGATAGAAGATCTACAGGAGGCTACTGTCTATTTCTAGCTGGAAACCTAGTGTCTTGGAGTGCAAGAAAACAAAAGACTGTCTCAAGATCAAGCACTGAAGCAGAGTACAGAGCCCTGTCACATGCAGCAGCTGAAATAACCTGGATGGTCTCAATGCTGAATGAACTTAAATTTACACTGCAGTATAAACCCTTGATCTGGTGTGACAATCAAAGTGCCATTGCCATGGCAGGGAATCCAGTCCAACATGGAAAGACAAAGCATGTTGAGATCGATGTTCACTTCATTAGAGATAAGGTAAACAATGGTGAGCTTGAAATCAGACATATTCAGAGTAAGAGACAAGTAGCTGATATCTTTACAAAGGCACTTCCACATGAAAGATTTGAGTTCCATAGAAACAAGCTCAGAGTCTGGAAAGACAGCTGAACTTGAGTGGGGGTGTTGATCAAGATATTTGACACCATTAGATGCTGATCTGTGAGAATGCATGGCCCTCAATACTAGCCCTTAGATCCTTTTGATTACAACCATTAGATTACTCTCACAGCTGTAACTGTACAATTCTGTTACACATGAGACAAGGTGAAATTTGTATATAATGGAAAGCAAATGAATGAATTGTGTGTGCTGTGAATCAAATCATTATTGTTTCTTTAATTAGTTTCTCCGTCACTTTTTTCAACTAGTTCGAATTCAGGAAATGCGTTTCTTGTAAGAGCCTAAGACAACCGGAGGTTTTACCTTCTACGCTTAAGCCCGGAATAGGTGATTTGGCGGTGAGATTTCCAATGATTTAAAAAAAAAAAAAAATTACATCATTTAGAAATAAAAAAAATCACACGAATTATTTCACATGCTTCGTCTTAAAATCTTTATACAATGTGAAAAGGTTAGGAATTTGAAGGGGTTAAAGATATTCCTCTTCCTGGAGGATTGGGTGAGTCATTTGAATTCAAATGCATTTATTTGATTTTAATATTTTAAATATCTTGTAACTGCAGCCTACATAAGGATATAGATTCATTTAGTTGATTTTTATTTTATAAATGTCATGTAACTACAATCTACATAAATATATAAACTAATTTAAAATATTTATATTAGATAACAGTTCTGAAAAAATTGTATATAAATTCTTATCTTTTATATATTTTTTTAAAAAATAGATACCGCAATAAAGTGTGGGTTGAAATCTAGTACATAATATGATTTGAGCAACGTGTTAGCTACTTGGCAATGGGCATAATCTTGCAAATGCTTCCAGGCCCAAAACTCACAAAGGGAGAGGACTAATATCAAATCATCACCTGTGGTTCTGGAAAAAGCTACGACCTTTGTCAAGATAAGAAAGAGACTTTCCATTTAACTTTTGATAAGGCTCATAGACAAATAATCCTGAGTTGGAAATTGGAAAAGGTTCATTCCTTCCATTTGGGTTTTTTTTTTTGTCGGAAAATATTATGGATACAGATAATTGACACATATTCAACTACAAATGTTTATGTGACTGGATCTGTATTATTCAATCTGACTATTTCTCTCTCTTTCAATGACATAGATCCAGCCACATAAACATCTGTGGTTGGATCTGTATAATTTATCTGTGTATATATCATTACTCTTTTTAGTGTAAAAGGAATAACTAGCCATTAACAACAAGAAATGAAATCCAACAAGTTCACTCTATTCCTTTCTTGATACATTATTCTATCAATGATCAAATGGGGTTTCCTTAGGAATCTTGTTCCTTGTTGAATCTTGATAATGCAACTTTCCTTTCCTTTCCTTTTCTTTTATTTTCAATAAAGCACATTTTGTGCCCCCTTTTGTGCGTCCAAACTCCTACAAATACACTCAAAAAAACAAAAAAAAACCTGAGACAAAACATGAGGAAACACTACTTGTTATGTTTCTTCATGCCGTTTCTTCTTTCTGAAGGTTTAACAAATGGAGTTTCAGGGCTTGCTTGCAACTGGGGATTACAATCAACTCACCCTTTGCAACCGAACATCGTTGTGAAGCTGATGAAGGAGAATAGATTTGATAAAGTGAAGCTATTTGAAGCTGATCCTGGAGCTTTAAAGGCTCTAGGAAGATCTGGTATTCAAGTTATGGTTGGCATACCCAATGAGCTATTGGCTCCATTGGCCAGCAATGTCCAAGCTGCTGTGGACTGGGTGCAACAAAATGTCTCCAAATTCATTTCCCAAAATGGAGTGGATATAAGGTCAGTCCTCTCATGATTATCAATCTTTGTAAAATCCTGAAAAATTCTTCTGCAAAAACTTTCATGTGCTTGTTATTTACAGGATTTGTGTTTATATATTTGGTGTTATAGGTATGTAGCGGTGGGCAATGAACCTTTCCTTCAGACGTATAAAGATATGTTTCTCCATACAACATTCCCAGCTCTCCAAAATATTCAAGCCGCTCTGATAAAAGCTGGCATAGCTCATAAAGTTAAGGTCACAGTCCCGCTAAATGCAGATGTCTATGAGAGTGACAGCAATGGCCTGCCGTCTTCCGGAAACTTCCGTCCTGACATTCATGATCTCATGATCTCTATCATCAAGTTCCTTAATGACAACGGTGGCCCTTTCACCATCAACATCTACCCTTTCCTTAGCCTTGACATGGACCCAAATTTCCCAGTTGATTTCGCCTTCTTCAATGGAAGTGCTGCTCCTGTTGTTGACGGTTCCAATACTTACACCAATGTGTTTGATGCTAACTTCGACACCCTCATCTCAGCTCTTGAAAAGAATGGCTTCGGATCAATCCCCGTCATTATCGGAGAAGTTGGCTGGCCAACTGATGGCAACTCAAATGCTAACATGGACTATGCCAGAAGATTCAACCAAGGCTTGCTCGACGAATACTTGCAGGACAAGGCACCCCAAAACGCCGGACACCACCAGAAGTTTATCTGTTTTCACTCATTGATGAGGATAAGAAGAGCATTCAACCCGGAAACTTCGAGAGGCATTGGGGTATTTTTTACTACGATGGCAGCATCAAGTACCAACTAAACACAGGCAGCGGCAAAGCTCTAGTACCAGCAAAAGGAGTCAAGTATTTGAAAAGGCAATGGTGCGTAATGTCACCTCAGCAAGTTCCTCGGAACCCAGTTTGCGAGACAGCTTGACATATGCTTGCACTTATGCTGATTGCACAAGTCTTGGATTTGGATCATCTTGTGGAAATCTTGATCTGAGAAAAAATGCTTCTTATGCTTTCAACATGTATTACCAGACAATGGATCAAGGAAAGGAACATGTTCATTTAACAATTTATCTGTAATCACCACCATTGATCCTTCTCAAGGAACATGCCGGTATGAGATCATGATTGATCTGAAGAAACAGGGGACTCTTTCTCATTCATCAGCTGGAAGAAAGCAAAACTCTGTGATTATGGCTCTCATTTTAGCTTTCATTTTAATCATTTGTGGGAGTCACTGAGTGGCAAATCTCAAAATATTGATTGGATTCATCCAAAAATTTTGGAGGGTCTCATTTAATTTTAATTTTGATTGTAAAATATTGTTTTCTTTGAAATAAGAGTTGATTGTATTACAATTTTCATTTTCAGAACATAATTTCCAACAAAAAAAAATGGCATGGTACATGTGGTTGGATCTAGAAAATATCAAATCAAAGCAATATTTTTAGTGTGACAAATTTAAAAAATA
>SKCR01052362.1:0-21499 GCA_019454045.1 Zanthoxylum bungeanum | reverse complement strand
GGTTCCACCGGTTCGAGTTGGGGTGAACCCCAACCAAACCGGTCCAATTCCGGTTCGGTTCCTGAACCGGAACCGGAATCTTCCGGTTCCAACCGGTTCAGTTCCGGTTTCGAACCGGAACCGTGGCCGGGTCTAGTGTCAAATTTCTAACCCTTCAGGAAGTGCAATGTGCGCATTGGTTTATATTGAGTAATTGTGATGAAGTGCAACCGTATTTAACGTAAATTTTTCTGGTGCATAACTACTATATTTTTGCCATACATTAACCGTGATAATTTATTGTAGGCAACATCTAACAATGCTACAATGTGGTGGTGACCACATTGTTGATGGAACACACAAAAAAGAATTTCCTAAATGGTTTGAGACAACTGTAAGTTAGAATATTTTATATTTATTTTTATCCTAACATTAAACTTTTCAGTTTGTTATATTAACACATATATTTCTCTCATTGTCAGATTAACAACCAAGTGCAAAATGGTCAATTGGACTCGCAATCCTCGTTGGTTTCTTTGGCTTATGGGTCGCAAAAGCAAGCTTATGAGTACAGTGGATGCATTGTCAACGGAGTTAGATTTCATACCGAACAGCGAGATGTTACTCATGTGATTCAAAATTCTGGAATTGTAGTCCAAGGAGAACACGACTCAGATCTAATTGACTTCTACGGCGTATTGCAATCGGTCATTGAGTTGATATACCGACCCAGATGACATATTATGCTATTCGACTGTAAGTGGTTTGACACAAATACCAGAAAGAGGAGAATTCAAGTTAGTCATCATCTAACGTCAATTAATGTTCAACGTTTTTTGTACAAGAATGATCCATACATTTTTTGTACCCAAGCACGTTAAGTGATATACATATCTGATCCTAAGTTAGGAACTGGATGGATGGTGGTAGAAAAGTTACAACATAGTGTCATCTGAGACTCGCAGGAGAAAGATAGAGTTGACATATTAGATGAAACAGAAGAAGTCTCCGGCAACTTTGAAGTTACTGAACAAATATTTTATGGACCAACTGTCACCGTTCCTGAAAATATCACATTAACTCGAGCTAGTACAGACGTTGAGATAATTCCTCATTCTGAAGTGAGCGTTGAAGTAGCAAGTGAAGAACAATTTGACACTGAAGATGACTTCGATTCCAGTCACGAATCCTCAAATACCGACTATAATAGTGATTAATGAAGTTACTGTATTTTGTGATTGATGAATAATTTTCTGGATTATAATGTATGGTTGTTGATTTTAATTACTCTTTATATATGGTTGAAATATTATCGTAATTATTATAGTATAACTATCATATATTTGTTATTATTATTTTTAATGGTAGACATTTAGCGTCGAAAAACAATATTCGAGGCTAAATGTCTGTCATTTAGCGTCGAAAAACAAAATTCGACGCTAAATATTTATCCTTTAGCGTCGAAACAATAATCGACGCTAACAAAAAAAATTAAATTTCCCGGAAAAATAACCCTAAATTTTTAATAAACCGCCTACTTTTTGGCGTCGAATTAGTCGACGCTAAAATGAAATTAATTCGACGCTAAATTTCGTTTGAATCCCTAAAACCAGTGTCCTCTTCTTCCTCGGCTCAAACGAACAAATCATCTCATCTCACTCTCTTCTTCTGCATTCTCGGCTCCAACCACTCTACTGCAACGAATTTACAGGTAAGTCTCACTTGTTCATTTTAATTTGATGATGATGATGAATTTGATGATGATGGTTGTCGATGATGATGATGAATTTGCATGATGATGATCCTTGTTGATGTATGATGATGATGATGAAGAATTTGCATGATGATGATGATTGTTCATAGAGTGGAATCATTGATGATGATGATGATTATTGTTGATGAATGATGATGATGATTGTTGATGAATGATGATGATGATGATTGTTGATGAATGATGAATGATGATGATTGTTGTAAATGATGGACAACCTTTTGCAATTTCTGCCCAGAACAGTAGCAAATTGCTGCTGTTCTGCCCATTTGATGCTGGTTGTCCTGTGTCGTCGTTTGCGATTTGTCGAGTGGGTTTGATGAGAGGGTTGTTGGCGCATGCGTGGGGAAGATGATGGAGGTCCGAGGCTAGGGTTAGGGTTTTGTTTGTTTTTATAGGGGAGTGAGATATGGGTGTTGCATGGGTGATTTGTTTCTTTGTGTATTGGCTGAGAGTTTTGTTTGAATTGAGGGTTGTTTGCTTGGTCTTTATTACTTTGTTGTTTTGTGTTTGTTTGTGATTAATGTGTGCATGGGCTCATGTGCTTTGTTTATGAGGGTTGTTTGTTACGTGGGGATTATGGGCATGCATGGGTGTATTGTGGCTTATTTTCTTATTTGTTCACGTGGTGAGTTCGAAATATTTATAGTCAAACTTGGTTTTCGCAATTTGATGACGTTATTGCGACAGGTTTTTAAAGATGGCACCGGGCAATCGCAAACGGGCTAACGCGACTCCATCTACATCAGCAAGGGCAACTGGCCCTGGTGATTTCTCTGCTAGCACAGGTGAGTCCAGTACAGTGAAGGGTCGAGGACGCACCCGTGGCCTGGGATTGGCTAAATACGTTAAGGCTCACGGCCGTATCCGGATAGAGATATCAGATGATGGACACACTCAAGTCGGACAATATAATTCAGCGTTTAATACAGCCATAGGAGCTACAGTTCGATATGAAGCTCTCCAAAACTACGTTTCTTGGAGAAAGATACCGTGGGAGACGAAAATGAACCAGCTATTCCCTTCGCTACTTGTAAGTTTTCGATATTGTTTGTTATTTAACATTTTTTATTTTTAATAACAATTTACTCAAATTTTCATGTAGGAGTGGTTCGACTTCGATCTGATCAAAGTGAATGTCCAACAATATATCGACTACCACATGGGGAAAAGTTATAAAGATTATAGGACAAAAGTCCTGAAACCAATATTCGACGAACATGGACCTTCAGATGCTCCACAACACAAGCCTGATTTTATACAGGAACAAGACTGGACATTCTTATGTGAGCTTTGGTCTAACAAAAAACACGAGGTAAATTTTGAAATAAACGGAAATTTATAATTGTCTTGTTTTCGGTACTTACAGTGTTTGTAAATGCTGGATAAATGTCACGCAAATGTGGAAAATCGAAGTCACTTGCGTTTTAACCACCGTGGAGGTTCGAAGCCATTTATCAAACATCGTGCCGAACATTCTGAGGTAAATATATCCTAACGTAAAATTTAACAGTTCATTGTTTTTACTAATGTGAATAATATTGAATTTATTTTCTGTTTATAACAGAGTAGCACAGGTGAGGTGCAATCATTTTCAGATTTTTTCCGTGTGACGCATTACAATGAGAGGAACAAATGGATAAATGAAGAAGCCGAATGCTGCTATGTAAGTTTCAGTTTTTAAACTAAAATAATTAATATTATATATGTTAATTTTTTCTCAAATTCTAATATTAACTTATTTTTTGAAACAGAACGAAATGATGGAACTCCAACATCAAACTCAGGAGACATGGTCCGACCCGATACCAGATGAGCAGTTGTCGCAATTGGTTTTCAAGAATCAGACAGCTTACAACGTTGGCCTGGCACTCGTAAGAAGCCGAAGTCATCTGTACGCAGTACTGTTAATTCCGAAAATGCCTCTCTTCGAGACGAGTTAGCCACCACCCGAGATGAGCGACAACAGACTAAGGACGAGCTAAAACAGGTCAAGGTGGACCACGAGAAGAGGATTTAGGATCTCCAACAGCAAATGATATTTTTCCGTCAGATGTTGGAGGCCTCAACCAGTCAGGGTGCATCGGGCTTGAGCGTCCCCCCATCACAACAGCAATAAATTTTATATTTTGCTTTGTATAAACATTTTGAACAAATAGTTTTAATATAATATTTTTTTTCTAAAAAAAATTTGAATATAATAATTATTATAATATTTCGTAATTCTGTTATTAATCAAAAAAAATTTCAATTAAATTAAATATTAAATCAATTATTTTAGACTAAAAAGAATTAAATTAATAATTTTTTTAAAAAATAATTTTTTTAACAATTAGCGTCGACGCCAAAATATTTCTTTTGGCGTCGAATATGTCGACGATAATAGTAAAAAGAAAATCGGATTTACTTTTTTTAATTTACTTTAGCGTCGAAAACTTTCGACGCTAAAAGTCTAACTTTTAGCGTCGACTTATTTCGTCGCTCAATATAACCTATAGCGTCAGAAAATTTAATTTAGCGTCGAAAAATATTGGACACCAAATTCAGTATTTAGCGTCGCTATTTTTTAATTCGACGCTAAAAGTTATTCTCGTCGACATTTCAGCGTCCACTTTTGGCGTCTGATTATTTCGACGCTAAAAATTTTGAGTCGAAAATTTGGTTTTTGGCGTCGATTTATTTCGACGCTAAAGGGTATAATTTTTGTAGTGATGATAATTTAGAATCGAAATGGAATTGGACCGGAACCGATTAATAGGATACTCTATTTAATTAGGTAGGTTCCGATTCCACTTATTTATGAACCGATTTTTTTTCCGAGTAGATTCCAGTTCCATGTTGAACAGAAACTAAAACCAATTTTGCTTACCCATATCTAAAATGCTTTCATTGGTTTTCCTTTTGAGTGATGAAAATTTGACCAACATAATATCTAATAACAAGGATTCGCATCGCTAACGATGAGGAACCTATACTAGTATATAAGTAATGAGTTCTCCTAACCTAATAGACACATTTTGAGTTGTAAAACTCAATAACTAATATGTGATGGGCTGTGTGTCCAGAACGGACAATATCTAATGGTTGATGGGCCTAGGCTGTTATATATGGTATCAGAGCCGACTTGTGTGTGGATGGATATGATTTCGTTATGTTTCGTTTCTGATTGCTCCTCACGAGGATATGCGGTCCTTAAGGGGAGAAGGTTCTGATCTAGTATATAAGTCATGGGCTCCCTTAACCTTGTAGATGCGTTTTGGATTGTAAAAATCTAATAACAAATTCGGTCAATATTTACCAATTTCGATCATGTCCTATATATGCAATCAAGACAAAAAAAAAAATAACTAGTCACATTTTTTTCCCTAAGAAAAATAAAATTTATCACATTTCGTAGTGTTAAAATTTGGTGTAATCGCGCGAAAGTCGCATCTTGCATTTTATTCAACTCGTTTTGCTAAAATCATATCATGTCCTTTCCCATTTTCAAATTGGGAGATAAAAAAATATCTCAAATTTCATCCCGTTCTTAATCCCATTAGAACGAGACATGAAAAATTATTGATAAACACTAAATTAGTTTAAATTTAATAAAAGACAAATTTATCATTTTATACTTATAGTTTCATTAATCCTCTTAACTTAGTACATTTGTGAAATAATAATTAAATTTATGTTTTATTTATTTTTATTATGATTTTTATTTATTGTGTATGTGAAAAACTATTTTCGAGGCTTGATTTGAAAGTGGACAAGGTATATGAATTATAGAGGATCATAAATTCTAAATAGCACTAGGTTAGAATCAAATTTGAAAACATTCATCGCGTTTCAATCGGCTACTAAATGAGTTTACAATAGATCTGATCACACATGTCACTACAACATTATTGACTTTTAGTGTCGAAAAATTTATTCACTAAAAGTCAAAATTTTGTTGCTAAAGCTCTTATGCATCGAAGTAAAATTTTGATGCGAAAGCTTGGTCGAGGAAGGTATTTAGTGTCAAAAACCTATTTCGATGCGAAAAATATATTTTCGATGACGAAATATTTTGTCGTTAAAAGTACTTATCTTTAGCGTCAAGATAAGTTGTTGACGCTAAATACATTCCTCGACCAAGTTTTCGCGTCAAAATTTTACTTCGATGTATAGTATTTCTAGCGACAAAATGTTTCAACGCTAAAGGTGAAAATAATAAAAAATAATAATAAATTCATTATAATTAGTTTTAAAAACTAATTATAATAAATTTGATATTTCAATTTGAATTTAATTATGTTTTCTATAAATTTAATTACTTTTATCACAACATGATAAAAATAAAAAATAAAGATAACAAATATATCTTTATTGATATAAAAATAAAATTACAAAATTCATCACAATAAACAAACATAAAATCGTAAATTAAATGATAAACTATAATTTTATATATGTTTTTTATGTTTTCTTCATCTTCACTTCCATATTCTCCATCATCACTTTCATTTTTTTTGCATTTTCTTCATCATCTTCATTTCTATAATTTATTCATCTTCATATATTCTCCTACAAACCCTTAAACAAAGCCTTAAAGAAAAAGAATAAAAGAGGAAAGAACAGTGAGATATGAAGAAAGTGAGAATATGATAAATGAAAGAGCTAATAAATATTTATAGAAAAAATTAACACTTAGCGATGAAAGCCTATTTCGTCGCTAAAGGTTCTCAAATAGCGGAAATTATTTATGTCAAAATTTTGATTTTTAGTGCCGAAAAATCATCACTAAATGTCAAACATTTAAATATTTTTTAGAAGGCGATAAATTCAAATTTAAAATATGGGAAATTCAAATTTTAAATTTATCCTTTAGCGTCAAAATTAAATTCGGTGCTAAAGGTCTATGTTTAGCGTTGAATTAAATTGTTCGATACTAAATGATATTATTTTTTATTATTGTTTCATTTTTACGGCCTCTTTCGACGAGAAATTAAATCGTCGCTAAAAGTTTTAATATTTAAAAAAAAACTTCAGTATTTTACAAATATATTTAAATTTCTAGCATTTAGCGTTGAACGTTTACCTTTTAGCGTCCAAAATCAAATTCAACGTTAAAGAGTCAATATTTAGCATCGAAATTATTGTTCGACGCAATTATTTTATTTTTTGGCATTGAATATCCAATTCGACGCTGAAAAGTTAAACTTTCAAAGCTAAAGGGTTTATTAGCGTCGAAAAAGAATTTCGACGTTAAAATTCATTTTCTTGTAGTATGATTGTATTTAATTATTATAAGATAATATCAAACAAAATTAGGTAACCTAATTAGCCTAACTTGTTGAAATTTAATGTTAGGTTGCCTAATCTTTAAATTTTAACAAGAAATATGAGCACCCCTCCCCTATAAATAAAGGTGCTCAACATCTCTCAACTCTCAATTATGCTTCTTCAATTGTTTGTAGAATTTCTCAAAAAGTGTTAGCCTTGAGTGTTTCATCTTCTAAGTCTTTGATGTAATTGTTGGGGTTTGTGCTCTGAACTCTAATTCGTATCGTATTAATGATATATTCATGAATACGAACAGTTACATTTATTTTTTTCATAATATTACTCATCTAATGGTAGCACCTCTTGTCTTTTATATACATATTCAATCTAATTTAGTTTATATCGCAACTAATTGAGGTTTAGTGATATATGTATTATATAAAGACCTGAGAATATACAATAATTATATAGTTACAATGAGACTTGTAATTGATATTGAGAGGTATCATTACCTATGATATATTCTCAAATAAAATTCTTGGTCAAGATTTATTGATACAGGTCGGTTAGCAAAATACATTAAGACTATTACATGTCATATATCAAGACTTCGTCCAATCCATTGAGACCAATACAATTATATGTAATGTGTATATACAACATAATTTGATTAGATACACATTACGTTCAATTGAATCACTATAATATTTTTGACTTTTAGCGTCAAAAAATTTCATGGCTAAAAGTACAATTTTCGTAGCTAAAGTGCTTTTGCGTCGAAATAAAATTTTGATGCAAAAAGTTTGGTCAATAAATACATTTAGTGTCAAAATCCAATTTCGATATTAAAAATATATTTTTAGTACTTTGTCGCTAAAAATACTTATCTTTTAGCGTCGAAATCAGTTTTTGAAACTAAATACCTTTCCTCAATCAAGCTTTCGTGTCAAAATTTTACTTCGACATATAAGCCCTTTAGCGACGAAATATTTTGACGCTAAAGGAGAAAATAATTAAAAAAAATTATAATTGAAATTATAAATCAATTTTAAACTAAATCTCATTACAAACGTAATTAAATTTTTTGAAAACATAAGAACATCATTATAAATTTGCTATAAAAAAATTATAACAATGATATTTTTATTAATATAAAAATAAAATTATAAATTTGTCACAACAAACAAACATAAAATAGTAAATAAAATGATAAACTATAATTTTCTATATATTTTCTATGTTTTCTTTATCTTCACTTTCATATTCTTCATCTTCACTTCCATTTGACTTTCATTTCTCCACTATCTGTATTTGGATCATTTCTTTTCATAAATTATCCTACAAATAAAATAAAAACATTAGATGTTAACATAAAATATAAAAAATGAAACAAAACTCTAAAGGAAAAAATAATAAGAGAGGAAATAAGAGTAGGAGAGGAAGAAAATGAGAATAAGAGAAATGAAAGAGCAAATAAATATTTATAGGAAAAAATAACATTTAGCAACAATAGCCTATTTCGTTGCTAAAGGTCCTCAAATAGCAGAGATTATTTCCGTCAAAATTTTGATTTTTAGCGTCAGAATTTTTGACTTTTAGCGTCGAAAATACGTCGCTAAATGTCAAAATTTTAAATCTAAATTTAGAATGCGATAAATTTAAAATTTTAGAAGGTTGAAAATTCAAAAATTTAAACTTCCCCTTAAACATCAAAATTCAAATTCGACGCTAAAGGTCTATGCTACAAAAAAGTAATTAAATATTTTTTATTTAAATTTTTGACATTTAGCGTCAAAATTAAATTCTGACACTAAAAGGACCTTTAGCGTCAAAATTCAGACTTGACAATAAAATATTGAACCTTTAGCATCAAAATTTAATTTGGACACTAAAAGGTTGAACCGTTAGTGTCGAAATAGTCGTTTGACACTAAAGATCTACCTTTTAGCGTTAAAATTCAAATTCGACGCTAAAGAATTAAACATTTAGCATCGAAAAAGTTTATTAGTGTCGAAAAAAAGTTTCGACGCTAAAGGTCCATTCTCTTGTTGTGAATTTTAACACGTCAAATAAATCATTATTTAATTAATTTTATAAATATTTACTATAAAATATTCTTGAAACATTCTTTAATTAATTATTTATTTAAAGCTTATTTGATAAGCTTTGTAATTTGGTAAAATTATGGACATGTATTTGGCTTAATTTTGACCAAGTATTTAAGTGTCAAAATAACAAAATTGTCCCTCCTTATTGAGATGTGATTTTCGGCCATGAAGATAGTGATGGAAGATTTATTTTCCATTTTAGATTTTGGTTTCTAAGCTTGAGAGAGAGTAAAAATTAGGGCTTTCAATTTGGTTGATTCATGTATCAAATTGGAAGTATGGATGGATTGCTTATGATCAGCTCAAACAAAGAATTATAAGGGAATTGAGGTAATTCTTATTATCATTTATGTTGTAAATTATTTACTATTTGTTCCTAGTTAGTTACATGAGATATAGCTTCGATTCATGCTTTTTTGATGTGTTTGAAATGATAGAAACTAAATTGAATAGCTTAGATTTTTATGTGTAAAATTAATTAGGCTAACTACTGTAATTAGGCATAATTAGGGTGTAGGATACCAAATTGTCATTCTAGAGTTGTTTGAGTCACTCATTGGTGACATAAAATTGTTCTTGAGTTACTTTATGATAGTTGACTCTCAATTGGTAATTAAGGATTTAGATTTACATAATTTGAATTAATTAGGAGATTAATTTGATTAATTTAACTGTGGCTTAACTTGTGAAATTGAGGTTTTTGGATGAAATTTTTATGTGTAATAATGCATAGGAAAAATTTCCGAAATTTTCGAAATTATTGCGGAAGTATTTTGAGAATTTTCCATAAATATCACATTAGGGGTTAAATCGTTATTTGCTAAAATTACAATTATTTAGTCATTGCTAGTTGTAGTAATTAGTAATTATAAGATAATAATATAAATATAATTGAATTTTAATAGTGTCTTGCTAATAAGTGTCGCAGAAGAGTTTGTTTTGTTTTGTTTTTTGCTTTTTATTTTCATTTGAAATTGATACAAACGTATATATGTAAATTAAACAAACTCGAAACACTAGAACCAATCTCTATTTCAATTTTCTTTCTTTCAGAATTTTAATCTTGGTATTATATTTTACACATTCTGAAATTGAAAAGTGTTGGGTTCCAATCACTGGATGCACAAAAATGGAATCCCCCAAGACCAAAGATAGACTCTCAAAAATCAATACAAGATGCAGAAACCCTAATTATTTAATCAAAGAAACTAACTCAAACAGATCAATCGATGAGAATGAACACACAAATTTTTATAGTTCTGCTACCAAGTAGCCTACTTTCTTCCAATAAACAAATCGATTTCGTAATTAATTATTTCAAAACACAGGGTTAGGGGATTGTTTATTTAATTATCAGAGAAGAAAAAAAATTGATCAAGAAAGCTCTCACAAATTGTCTCTCTAATCTTACAAATTGCTCTCACAAGAAGTGACACTAACAGTTTAAAAATCTGAGTGAGCGAGCTAAGCAACAAACTCATATCTCATTTCCCGCCCTTTCAAACGGAATTAACAGGACCTACATGAAGAAAGTGAAAAACTAGATACCGAAAACGATGTCGTTTGGATGTTGCTTTTACCATTCAGTTTCTTCAATTTATTTTGAAAACCAGTTATATGAAAACTGAAGATTTGGGAAGGGACCATTTTTCAAAATAAAACCCACATTTTGTTCCTGTCTTGAACTGACAATGCTACTAACATTTTTTTGTTTTCACTTGGTAAGATAATTTGTGGAAAAGATCTCTTTACATAAAAAAAAAAAAAAAAAAGAGTAAGGTTGCGTACATAATAAATTTACAGTGTAGGAAACGGTCGAACCGTAACCTGAAATGAGATAAACATATATATATATATATATCGAGGCAATTTGGCTCCGAATCCCCGGTGGTTAAGCTTCTTCCGTGGATTAATAGATTTCCAGTCAGCCTCGGCAATGAGTGTGTCGTGGAATGCTGTCAAGTGGGATATAGAAAATGCTAAGGATTGAATCATACAAAAGTGGTTTATGTATAAGTTTTTATTTTCGTTCTCATTGTCAAATTTAAACAAAAATCTTCATGTGAGACCTCATATTCACCTTCAAATTCGGTTTTTTTAAGCAACTTATCAATTTTTTTTTTTAGGGAACTCAAATCTTACTTCTAGTTTTTTGTTTATTTTATTTTCGTCACAATTTTGAATTATTTCAGGTTTCACACAGAAGGTAATTTTGGTCTCATAAGACAAACCAAGGCTTGTTTATGTAGCATCTTGTTGTACTGATTAATTAAACAACATCAACATCGTATGTTAATATAATTACATTCAATTGATCTCATTAATTAATCTGCTAATTACTTTAATTTATAGTGTCATGAATAAAAGTTGAGAAGCCTTTCTAGGGTTTCGACCTCTAGAGCTTAATTAAGCTTTAGTACTGTACCCATTCAGGAGTCACCCTATCGCCAGAGCCTATTAGACTCTAGGAGAGGTACCCCATTCCACTGAAGAAATTCAAGCAGTGATATATTATCACATGAATGATTGACAATAATAATATCAACCACTTCATACACGCATGTCAAATAACTTAAGATGTAAATTATTTATCTCGATTATGTAACTATCAAAAATGATAAACATACAATCACTTTTACTTAAAATAAATACATTTCACTCACTATCGCTATATTGATCACTGTACGTAGTGATCACTGTAACTATAGTGAGAGGGATGTATTTATATTCGGTAAAAGTGTTTGTATGTGTATCATTTCTCTCATGTAACTATAGTATATATCATACACTATGATTAATCAAATAATTAATTGTGACATAAACAACTACATGACCTACCATTTACGTGTTAAAGGTAGTCTCACATTGGTTGAGAGTAATTTTTTGATTGGAAATATAAAATTGAGGTAACTCGATTATTGAATTAATTTTTGAATATGAGTTAGATTCGTAGACTTCTATATGATATTATATTCAAAATCAAACACAAGAGGGGCTTCACATTACTTTTCATGTGACATACAAGGATCAATAGCGTGTATGTGATGAGATGTTAAGGAGGTAATCTCATATTGGGGGAGAATAATTCTTGGACTAAAAATATTAGTTTGAGGTAACCTTCCAATCCTTAAGTTATCTTTTGAGAATAAGTTAGGTCCGTGAGCTTCGATAACATGATTAATAAACACATGATACATATTAAATTTAATTGACAATCTTTCCATTTTGATAAACTCAAACCTAAGAGTGGCAATGGGCCGGCCCGAATCCAGGTTTTGATAAGCCCGACCCGAGTCCGGTAAGTATTTTTTTGGCCGGAGCCTAGGAAAAGTCCGGCACGGCCCGATTCAGGCCGGGCTTTATCCAGTCCGGTTTTTATTAATAAAAAATAAATATATTTTTAATTTATTATATAAATATACATATATATATAATTTATTATAAAAATATAAATATAAATATAAATAATATTTTTTTAAGCCCGGATCGGGCCGAGCCCGGGCTTAATGTGTTAGGCCCGGCTCGGACCCGAACCCGAACCCTAACCGGACCTCTATTCGCGGGCCCGAGCCGGGCCGGAGCTTTTTTTGCCATCCTTACTCAAACCCACTAACTCGTGACATCATACTCAAAAGTTAATTCAATGGTTGAGGGTTTCCTCAAGCATGTATTATCCGCACAATAATTATTCTCAATCGATGTAGGATAACATCTTTTAACACTTTGTCACATGGTCACATGAAGAAACACGATCATTAATAATTAATCTAGTTTTGATACCGTATAAAAACCTAGGACTCTAATACTAAAAAACCAGTTCATTAGTTGAGGTTTAGTTTATGTTATTAGTTTAATAATTATTCTTAGGCCGATGTAAGATAATCTGTTTAAAAATATCAAGTTGATTACTTATTCTTATCATAAAGTGCAACCCCTAACAGAAGAGAAAATGGTATAAAAGCTTCAAGGTTCCACCCCACTTGCAGGTCAAATATTAAACAGACTGTGCCTCATGGATTTGACCTATACAGAGAAAATGAAGTATGAACGAACTAAGAGAAGGGTCAAAGTATATGGGAACGATGGACAAAACAGAACCACTTGTAATTTCTGTCTCTGTCTCTTTGCTGTCCAGAAACTGTCAAAGACAAAAACATGTTGAAATTGAACTGATAGCCATCCTCACCAACCAAACCAACAATCAAAGAGAAAAATTAAATAAATGGTTTATTCTCACAGCATATGCTTTCTTGAAAAAAATAATATTCCAAAGCATATGCTTTCTCAGAATCATGTATTTATTTTCTCATCTGGTATGGGCTTGTCCTATTTTTTTTTTCTTTCTTCAACACATTTCTATTTTTGCCTCATCACAAATTAATGCTCATATATCATCAAGATGAATAAATATTTTTTTTTGCAACTTTGGATTTGTTTGTTGATTGTCATCTAATCATTTTCATTAATTTTGTTTTTGGAATTTGAATGATTATATGGTTAGATGACCATCAACAAACATGTTCATGGTATTGCATGTGTTTATTATATTTTGCTTTTGCTTCATGGTTTAGCTCTTTAATTTTCAACTTAATTATGTTCTTCTTTTCTCAATCTATTTTTAAAATCGGATCAGACACCTGGTTCGACCGATCTAATCGGGAACCGACGGTGAGTCCGGTCCGACTAAATATAAAAAACGGTCTATAAAAAATTTGGTCAAAATCGGTGACCTGGATCAGACCGGTTTAATTTTTTTACTTTTTAAAATCAAAAACTAAAATTTAATATTTTTTTTATAACTTTTAATAAAATAAAATTATTTGTGATTTTAGTCGGTTTTTTCGAACAAGTCGAATCAATGATCCATTGAACCTTTTAGATCACAGGTTCGATGAATGATCCATTATATATACACTGATTTTTATAATTGTTTTTGTATACCTTTAAAGAGTAGGAGTGGGCAAAAATTGGTTTTTTTTAAAAAGTTCTCTATATATCTATATTTTATTATTAACTACTCTATATACGGATTCGTATATTCTTCCTAAGAATGAAAATTTACTCAAAATAAATTCTTTATCATCTAAGATATATATGTGGTTTTTTTTTTTTTTTTTTTTTTTTTTTTAAATTAGAAGAATTAATACTAATAATTGTATGCATTAAGAATTGTTGAAAGTCCAAATTTATTCAATCTTCTGTGTGTAAACCATCAAAATGTTCATTCCTCAATGGTAAGTATTTGACAGCGTTAAGGAATGTGATTTTGTGATAAATAACTTAAGATTGATTATCAGGTGCTATAAGAACCTTAAGCGCAAATCGAATGATTTGATGACGATGTTTCAAATATTTTTTTTTTTAAAAAAAATATTTGACATTTTGATAAAATATAGGCAGATGATCAAAACATAATAGAAGCAAAATAGCGGTGTATGTCTGATTAAATAAAATTTTTAGAGATAGAGTCTTATTATATGCATGATAAAGTGGATGACAAAAGTCTTGTATATATGATGAAACATTTGTATAAATTTTCTCCTTTTTATTTTTTAGTTTTTTAATTGTCTTTCTGCTTGTGCTTTCATTGAATATAAAAGTGAGGAAAATCAAATATGCAATATATATTTTTTGAAGACGGAATTGTCGAAATAGATAATACTTAATTGGATCAAATTCGAGGTTATGATATAAGATTTGGACATTTCAACTACCCATAATTTAAACCATTACTCATTTTGTAGTTTTTACTTTCGAGACGAGAGGAAATTAATTAACTGAATTAAGACAAAGTTTTAATTGATAAAATGAATTAATTGCATATGCTAATTAACCATCACTAGAAACCACACTTTCAATCTCCAAAATATGCTTATCTTTTATATTTTTATATTGTAGGTCGTGAATGATTTGTTCCAATGTCACATGTTCAAATTGTTAAAATAATCGGTTGCACTTAAAAGAAAGTTAGTTATTTATCTCCAAAAATCACATTATATAAACAGTTAACAGATCATTTAAAATGAAATTTCTCTCTCTCTTTAAGATTTATAGACTCCTGTTTGTCTCTTTCATATACATATTGTTAGAGTGTATACCCTAAAACCAGTTATGGATGTAATGGTTTAAGGCATGATATTTGTAACATAGTTTATTATTTATTAATAAAAGGTATTTATTAACTACACATTATTACATCCATATTTTATTTGTATGTCCTGAGACATTATGACAGATGAATATCGTTAATCCAAAAAGACATTTGCGATTATGAGAGTCAACAATATTTATATTTGTCTCAATTAAGTTCTTGGTAAAATGTGATTATTATACCGGACAATAATATATCATTTGACCAATATTATTGTGTGTCGCCTAGATTGACATATGATGTTAATAGAATGGATGATGAGTCTCATATCATAAGGACACAGACAATAGATATTTCACTAGTAGAATGATATCTAACACGACCACAGAAACGTAAGATCACATGGTAGTATTATCTAAGGTTGACATTATTCTTCGTAATAATACATTAGAGTCATCATATCCTTTGACCTGAGATCATATGATGACTTGTGTGATAGTACTCTTGATTCACTAGTATATCATCATTCAACTATCAATATCATTGAGCAATTGAATAAATACTAGATGGCCTTGAGCAATTGGCGTATGAAGTCACGTATGCTTCAAGATGGGATCCGATATCTTTGATAATAAAAGAGATGTTTCAAGTAAACTAAAAATTGTGGATATAAGTCTTTGGCCAAAGCAGTCAATATCTTAAAGATATCAAATCCACAAGATAAAGTTTAAAGATATGCCGAGTATAAGGATTTGACCTTACCATGATCCAGACTCGATAAGAAACATAAATATCTGAAGGAATGAGATGACATGTTTGAAGTGTATTCTAACAGGTTTATATGTTTTCCCACTTCATTCATCGACTAGGGGCCATGGCTTGCTGCTAGGCGATTACCCATAGTCTGTGGACTGTCATAGAGATGAAATATTAAAGAGTTAATACATAATGAACCTAGGACGGTCGCACAATATAGTTATCGTCTATGTTACAAATTCGAGGATGTTTACTAAAAGTTAATAAATGATTATTTTAGCATTTCTTAATTGGATTATGATTTTCGGGATATTTCGGAAATATAATTTGATAATAAAATTCGAAATATAAAATAAGATTTAATTGTTTAATTAAATATTTGATATTTATATTAAATAAATTAAATGTATTTTTTAATTAATTATTAATTAAAATTAAGTAAGTGAAATTAATAATTAACAGTTAATTAACTATTATGCCAAAATAATTTTAATCTATGGGATTTAATTTAGTGGGCTAGCACCAAATTAATTAGAGTCCTATTAAGATTAAAAGGGGGAAGTCTTTATTTATGATTCCTAATTTGATTAAGTATCCTAATTTTATTTTTGGAAAGAATCTTTAGAGACCAAATTGATTTGGAGAGATATTTGATTGACTTTATTGTATGGAATACAATTAAAACAAATCTAATGCTTAATATATATATACACACAAACTTCTTGTACAAGTTGAAGGCAAAACTTCTTGTTCAAGTTGAAAGACAAACTTCTTGTTCAAGTGAGGCAAAACTTCTTGTTCAAGTTGAAGGCAAAACTTATATATATATTATATTAAGCGAAAATAGTTTTTCAGCAATTTTTATCTCTCTATTGGAATAGTTCCAATTTATTTCTAAAGATTTCAAACATCCTAGAAAAGAAAAAGTTTATTTTTTCTCAAGAGTGAGAGCGATTTGTTCGTAGATGAGAGCTAGTGTGCCAACTACAGGTGCAACACTTGGTGCACTACTAAAAGGAAAAAATGATATTCAAAAGGCCCGAGAAAGATAATAAGCACATCAAAATATGTTTTATTATTAGTAAATTTTATTTATGTTGATAAATAAAATATTTATTGCATGCATGTTAAATTAATATAGATTAATTTAAATAGTATATTGTTTACATCAACAACAACATAACCACGATCTTTAAAGTGGTTTTGGAAGAAAATTTTAAATTCCAGTCACATGAATGCTTCCGCGCTAACCCCAAACCTTACACATATTAACTAATGCATACATACACTTCCTGAAGGACTCTAGATAGCTCCTCTCAAGCAACACTTTCAGTAGGAAAATGAGCATTTTTTCCAATCTTGAAGCACAATTTTAAGTCCACTTATAAGAATAAAGAAATCAATTTGGTTTTTCCTCCATAAGTATTTTGAAATAATATGTTGATATGCTCAAAATAATATTGGGTGAATGAAAATTTACATCACAAAATGCACCCGCTGAGAAAGAAAATTAAGCTTGTCTCATATTTAAAAAGTAACTAAGCCTATAATGATTTATATATAATTATTTATAAAGTGGTAAAAAGTTATTGATAGAGTCTCTGCACGCGCCCATGCAGAGGTACAAATCACAACTCGATTTTGGGTTAGTTCGTCTTGACCAATGTGCACCCACAAGTCATGCGTGTATGAATATGTCCCAAATCAAACTAAGCTTGGGTTAGCCTTAATTTTACTAATTTTCTTTAATTTTTTGTTGATTTTTTCATCTATTGTAACAACAGCTAGCAGCCAATGATGTGCCCATAAAGATAATTGAAAATAGGAAGAGGCCTCTCTTTAATTTATAAAACATAAGCACAAAATATTATCAATTAGATTGCACATCCAAATCAAAAGCCATTTTCGTCCAAACCGAAGAACAATCATGTAATATCCTGAATTTTTCGGAACAGTTCTAGAAGGTTATCGAATTTTAGTTCAGGTCTCGGAATGAGACGATATTGGAAAATAAGAGTTTAAGTTTTGAATAATAGGACGGAATGTCTTAAAGTGAGATCTCATTGTATTGGAAATCGTGAAATTCAAAAGAATTAGTTATAGAGAAAGTTTATTATTTCGGCTATAAAAATAGCAAATGAAATTCGATTTAACTGATTTTTAATATGTTGGAAAGTATTTCGAAGATGAACAACTTTCATGTTGAACACTTTTTGAAATTCACATCAGAATGGCCTTAAAACGTGAATTTTCGAATGAGTACACTTTCAATGATCTATTTAAATTTTTCGAGTGCAGTTCTGTAAATTTTAAAAATTGTCTGTATATATATCTCATAGTTTTCAGAAATTATCAAAATGATATATCCTACACGCCCCCATCTTCATTTTTCGTCATGACCGGCCAATGTGCCAGCATAGGAGGTACGTCTAGCCACCTTTCGTCCAACGATGGCCGATGGCGACCCCCGAATCGCCTAAAATCGTCAGATTTTAGAGAAAAATATGCGACCTTCCCTATCTCAATCATGGCTCATTGCTTCAAACCATGTGTCGAGTCATCCGCCAAATCGAAGCCCTCCAAGAGTACTGTTAGATGGTGGTGTCAGTTTCTCTGATTCGTGGTCGATTGCACATAAATCAAGAAAAAAAAGAGGCGGTGAATTGTAACATTAGTGTGAACAGTAGCTTCGATTTGAATTCTGACGATTCCTACATGTTAATGAGAGCGTTGGGAGCCCGTATATGCCATCGCAATCTCGGAAAGACGTAAAAATTCAATATTTTCAAGTTTCTCATTTTGTATTTGGATGCTTACAGTAGTGTCGTAGAGTAATATTTTGACTTGTATTGAATTGGATGAGTTAGGATGTATCGAATATATATTATTGGTAGAATCCGAGTGAAATCGGAATGAATTGGATCAATTCGATCATATTAGCAAGTTTCTGGTAAAATTGAATTTCACGTGTATATGTGTTTTGATGGACATAATGATAGGTATGAGTTAATTATAATGATATGATAATGCGTAGTTAGTTTCGAAAAGTTTCGGAGAGTCTAGGATCCTTCCGTAGATTTCATGGAAGATTTTCTGAAAATACGTAATTCGAGGATTTAAGTTATCTGATTATTCTAAAATGATATATTATGGCTAATTAGGAGTACTTTACTGGTTTTGGGAGGAACATGATAGATCCGAAAAGGATTTGGATCTGTTTGTAATGATTTCAGATTTTCCAGAGGATTTTTGGGTTTTTAGTTGAAAAGTCTATCTGATTCATAGATTTGTAAATTTAGATGTTTTGAGAGTAATAACAGTAAAATCGTTGAAAACGGACTTAATTCGGGTGCTCTAGGAAGATCCAGAAGATTATTATAGTTGAGTCGGGAATTCCGCGTAACATCGATTTTGACAGCTTATTTCTGTTTATTTTGGCAGATTTGACTTAGGTCATGAGTGCTCGTGAGGTCAGGTAAGTAAACCATGCAACAAATACTTGATATATAGTTTGTTTGCTTCTTTGTCTCTATAAGAAATATATGTATAAGTTTAATCGTATCGACTATCACGGATTTGGGTTAGTTATAATCACAGGTTTGGATGGTTTTGTATAAATATGCATAGAATCCTATGACATGAGTATACATATAAAATAAATAAATAAATATTTTAAAATAAATAAAAATATTTTCTACAGAAAGGAGAAAAGTGATATTCAGCCGACCCATAATCATTTAAAGATCATTACCAAATCATCATATCAACACCCAAAGAAAAAGCCAAGATAGAATCTTACATCATTATTTTGGTAACCAAAGAAGCTTTTAATTTGCACTGAATGTATTAATTCAGCTCGCTAGCTTCCCTCGTTACACATGAAAACATTCTTTGATTCCTAAACCTCACAAATTGCTTTGCTTTTGGTGGAGAAGAACCATCACCACCACCATCACCACCATCTCCACCACCATTCACCGGTGAGTTCCCAACGTAGAATTCTCCGACAGACTTACGCCGTCGGTGACCGTATTTCTCCTCCCTTTTCTCACCTGAATAATGTTGATGATGACCATAAGAGTCCCCTATGTTGTAACTTTGAGCTGCCCCGGATGAAAGACACTCGTATTGCCGGCGACTTTTGTTCTTCTTCATTGCCTTACACACCATTGGAATTATTCCCTCCATCTCAATTTATTTTTGATGAAGAAAAATAATCACAAGAAGATAAAAAGTATTTAAAGGAGGAGAGAAATATGGGGGAGGAGACTTAATGGTTTTATTGGGTTTGGTAATGAGAGTGACATATACTTTCCACAATTTTATGAAATTCAATGTGTGGTTCCTTAGTATTTATTTCTATAATTACTGACCACATCTCTACCGTTATTCAAGGATAGATATAAATTTTTTAACAAACAATATCTTTCCGAATTTTTAATAAACACTGATTGTATGAATTTAAGCAGTTTAAGTCACGATTAATCTACTGCAACCATCTTATTTGATCAAAAATCACAAATTTAGTTTTTCTCCAAAATTCGTCGATTTTTTACTGAGTAATCGTTGATTTTCGATTTTTAAAAATCATCCGATTTATAAAAAAATTCTTCTTCTTTTTCCTCAATTTTATTCTTCTTCTTTAGAGACTATAGTTATATCTCTCAATTTTATGATTATTTAATATTATTTAATCATAAATGAATGATTTTTAATAATTTTTTTGAGTACATTGAAAAATGAGTTTTAAATTCATTCACAATCATGAGAAATGTCAAATTTATCATCATTTATTAATTTTTGATTAATCTCAAATATTTCCGATTAATAGTAAATTTCTCAAATTACTATTGAAGTGATTTGTTATTGATTTCCGCTTAAACTTTTTCGGACTAAAAATATGATAGTAAAAAAACTATAAAAAAAAAATGTTTTTTTAAATCATTTTATATTATATGCACTATAGAAAATATTAAGAAATTAATTTTCATTTTCCAAATTAATTGGTTCAAGTGGCATTTAAAATTTAGACAATAGTGATATGGGACCCAAATTAAAGCCACCACGCTATTAGTATCTATCTATACGCATAAGCAAACATTTTCCTATAAGAAATACAATTCATCAACGGAAAAATAAAATGATGAATAATAATTAACCACTCAAAATAAACTCCACTATTTAATTAGCCTATAACACATAAAACCTATCAGTAAACTACATCAGCATGTCACATACGAAAACTAAAAAATATCTAGTATTTTAATTGATTTGATCCTTGGATATGTCAACACATTTGCCAGGTCAAACAATCATATCTCCATGGGATTTTAATTGGAATCCGGCCACGATTCGGTTTCGAATCGAAATCAAATCGGATTCTAGCAATCGACGGTTCTGATTCTTGGAACCGAAATCAGAATCGTAATTTTATGATTTGGTTTCGGTTCCGGTTCATCTTTTCGAGAAATCGAAACCGCATAAAATAATAAAATAAAATAAATAAATAATGAATTAGTGAAGTAATTAATGAATTATAAAATT
>SKCR01052361.1:0-21353 GCA_019454045.1 Zanthoxylum bungeanum | reverse complement strand
TGCGGAGAAACTTTATCTTGGATAAAGTCCTAATTTAGAGAGAGAGAACGATTAATTTGGAATTAATCGATAAAATTTTGTATTCGATATAATAATCGAAATTCGATTTCGACGCGAAATTAAAATTAGATTTTAATTCGGGCATACGAGTTAATTTAGAATTAATTCGTAAGCGACGTAAATAATAATTTCACTAGGAGCGATTATTTATTTAAATCCGATTTAATTAACGTCGTGACGCTAGCTCGGTATTTCGGAAAATATCGAACCCGAACGCGTGAGTGGACGTGGGCCCACTTTCATTTGGGAACGTGTGGGGCCCACATGACACTTGTCATTATATGCATTATTTTATTGATAAGGCATTGCATGTTAATAGTGTACAAAACACTCTAAGGCATTGCATGGTGAGAGTGTGCATTACACTCAAGCTTTGCATGGAGTTTGAGTGTTTGACACTCTAAGCCATTGCATGTTTATGTCATAGATTTATTATTTATTTAATAAATTATAAACTAAATATAAATTGATTTTTGGTAAAACAAAGATCAATTAAGACTTTACACAAAATCTCTCTTCTCTCTCAAATTGCCGAGAACTCCATTGACAAGGGCAAGGAAGATTTGATCTTCTATTTCTCCATTTTTGCTAGCACAAGCAAGGGATCAAAAGAGGTGATAGGGAAACCATCAAAGAGCTTGAATACAAGAGCTTGGAGCTTCAAGTCTTCTTCCTCCTCTTGGCCGACTTCCAACACTTGGAGCTTCCACATCCATTTGATCATCTTCTTCATCACATAGCTTTGTAAGTATGATTCCGCCATGCTTCAAGTCTTTTATATATATTCATTTATAGTATTTCATGAATGCTTAATCTTTCCTTGGGACATATAATAGAAACCAATACTACGATTCTCAATAAACCCAGAAGAGGCATACACAGAACCTGTTAAGTCCCGGATGACCAAAACCAAAGCGTATTGATTGTCGCAAGTACTAGCGATGCAATTCTCAGGTTAAGACCAAATACACCTACCCTGAAGCGGATTCCCATAGACACATAGTCATACTACCAATGGATTCTGCGGGGTCTATCCAGAGCGAAGCTGTTTCCGTACCATCGGTAAACACAACCTCCTATCATACTTGCATAAGTATCCAATACTTAAATATATGAGAACTATGATGTTATTACACTTCCATAACACGCACAAGTGCAATACTAGTCTATTCTGAATTATCGATGTCCAGTCTCGATAATACTACGACTAGGTATTTAATAAATTAACCTTTGTGGTTCGCTATTGTCTCATATCTTATAATCTGGAACTAATCATAAGGACTTTTATCATTTATATATACAAGTAATCTAATTACAAAATGATAAAATGCAATTTCCATTGTCACATAGTTAATTTGTACAAAAACCACAATGTCTTATACAAATAGTGACGTTATGGTCATAATTGTCCAACAAGAATGACTTTGGGGACAATTGGTAAATACTTCGAAATTTCGATACGAAATTCTATGATGTTCCATTCGAGACTGTTCGTGGTATTCTATAAGGCATAACATTCTCATACGAACTCCAATTTTTAAGAATTTTATATCGTCGAAAAGCTAAGATCGAGGCCTACAACTTTCGTGTTCAAATTTTTTCCAAATTGAAACCAGAAACGGATTTTATGCAGAACAAAAATTTGGATGAATAGTACTCGAGGGACTATCTAGTAAATTCCCAAAATTTCTCCAAACTTCCACACTTTTCTAATTTTAAATGGCTAAGTATAAAAAGGGAACATTATTCATGTGTCCCTAAGAATTAAAAGAGAAAGGAAAAATGTAGATGAGAAGAAAAAGAGAAGGAAGAGAAGAAAAATGAGAAAAGATAAAGAATGAGAAAGATAGAGGAGGGAAGATGAAGCTAAGATGAGCATGTCATCATTGAGAGATTTGAGGGATGGTGGAATTCAACAAAGATGAGGAGAGGTCATTTGACCCAAATTTGGATTAAAAGGTTTTGGTTGTAGAGATGATATATTTATGATAGAAACATATTTGGCATTGTCAATGGTTGAACTAATTAAGGATCAAGTACTTGGAAATCCTAGATAATGTGAAATTGGGATCATGAAATTAAAGAGTTGAATTAGATTAAAGAGTGTTGGTTTAGTATGTATTACATTAAAACTTAAAGAATTGATGAGTAGAAGTTGTAATATGAAGTATGGAATTGTATTTGGGCATGTAGACATGAAGAAGATGATTTTAGGGTTGAATTTTGGCCTAACGTCGTGAAGCAAAGCACCTCGCATCACGACGCGTATCGGAGAATTTATGCAGATTTGCTTCTGGATTACACGCATCGCGACATGCACTGGAAATTTCAGGCAATTCATTTCTGTAATCAAGTATGTCGCAATGCGCAATGCCATACGTCGCGACGCGAATACCAAAATTTCCCTAAAATAATTTTAAACCATCCTAGTTCCACCCTAGCGTGTTAGAGACCACCCTTAGGGTCTCATATTAGTTCGCATGCATACATTACATCTTATTCCAAGCATGATATACCAAGTGACGATATCACGTACTTAAATTAAGAAAGTTTAGCCTAGTTCTGAATCTTATCTCATGGTTTATAGTCTAACCAAGTTACCACTTATAGACCATTGAAGGAATTGCAATTTCCTTCGACGAAGCGATATAGCACCAGCCAGATTCAAATCAGTGAATGGACACTACCTTTTTTAAATTGACTTTCATTTTGTTATTTTCATACCAGATTTATTTTTACGCTTTAGGGCGTTAGATTATTTTTATTACACTCATTTTATAAAAGTTTTATATTTAAGTTATATTTGAGAAAGAAATACTTTCAGAATATGGTTTATGTTTTTTGAGGCATAGAGGAAAAACTCACCTCGGTATGTAACTGGATATAGACATGGAATTGATGGATAACATGTGCACATGTAGAGGAATGAAGGGACGGTGATACGTAACGCCCCCAGATCCTAGTTCAGGACTAGAGACGACAAATACCTCTAGATCTTAGTTTCAGAGCTTGAATGGTAGCATAGATCCGCACCCCTCAGTTCTAATTCTATGGCTTGGGGGATGGCGATACGTAACGCCTCAATACCACTAGTTTTAGGGACATTAGTTGCATGCTTTGGGGGACGGTGATATTTAACGCCCCCAAAATCATGGATTTGCACTTCTAGCTCTAGTTAGGCGTATGGGGGGATGACGATACGTAACACCCATACATCAGGTTTTCATAGACAAATACAGATTTTAGAATAGTTTTCAGATACAGTTTTCAGAAAAGATTTTTTAGAAAATAAAGTTTTCAGAAAACAATATTTTTATAAGAAACTTTCAGAAAATATAAGTTTTACATAAAGAGTTCAGAAGAGATTTTCAGAAAGAAACCCAGAGTTTTCAGATAGAAAAAGAGTTTTCAGCTATTTCTTGAACTTTGGTTTTAGAACCAAATATTTTTATAATAGTATTTCAGTTTTCGTCCACTCACTTAAATCGTACAACGGTCTAACCCCCCCACTCTCAGTTTTCTTGTTTTGCAGGTATTCTCGAAGGACGAGCTCAAGAGGACGAGTACTGATATAGTCACTAGGGTATGGAGTCCACCAGTTCAAGTCAGAGAGAGTGGGAGTCCAGTCAGAGTCAATTAGAAGTCATGTATTAGTCTTTGGTTATGTGACAGTCATTATGGAAGAAAATGTTATTAAGTATACAGTTATTAATATTGAGTTTGTATCTCATGTTGTCGAGTTTAGGCATTGGTCTCATACATAAGATTTTCATTGAGAAAAGAGTAATAATGTAGTTTATAGTTAGAAAGACATAGGCTCAGGGGAATAGTATAACTTATTCCCTGCTGGTAGAATCTAACAGATCGGGGATATTACAAGGTGGGTATAAAAGGAAAAAAAAAATTCATTAAGAACCGTACCACACTAGGTTTATATAGGCAGGTCGGGCTATACTTTTAGATATTTAGGTTGGTTAGACCCATCAGCTACCGATTGTTGAGATGAAATCACCGAGTTGACTTACTTAAGAATCAATGTTGTTACCATATTTTTTTACACACACACTTAGAGTCTGATTTAAATGGTTTATTCAAGGAGATGGATTTAAGTTGTAGTGCATATTTTGAGGTTCCTTTCACTTCGTTACTGGACATTCTCTAAGGACATTGTATGTAAAACTACTATGATTACTTATTTTGCTTCGTTTATTTGTTTTATTATTTTTACATGATTGCATCTGCATGTGATTGACGTTTATGGGTGTCATTGTTGTAATTCCTCACGAGACTATAACTCATCCATTAGGGCCGCCTAAGGGTTTAAAGGCTTGTTGCGTACGCTAAATGCAATCGTGATCCCTACGAAAGTGGTTTAGTTAGTTAGTTTGTTTGTTAAAGTTCGTTTATTTTCTTCTTGTTTTTTTTGCTCGAGGACTAGCAAATTTTAGGTTTAGGGTTGTGATAAGCTATGAATATGTTAATATTTACCGCCCATCTAACTATCATTTTATGAGTTAGCACGAGATTTATGAGTGTTTTGATGTGTTTCACGTTTATTTTATAGGTTTATAGCATAAGATGGCTGAAATGGGCTTAACGAGCGAAGAAACGGCAACATGTAGTGAAATTATGTTTATACTAAAGACCTAAGGAGTGCGTCTCGAAGCTGGTGAGCTTGTCACGAAGCGTTGTAGTAGAAAAATAAGACAGAACGTAACTTTTAGTATGCATCGTGATGCGGCCTTATAAGCATCGTGATGCGACCTTATAAGCATCGTGACGCAATATAAATTTGTCATCAATTAGCGATGGATAAAGTATGTCGCTAATGAGCGATGGTTATTTTTCGTCACTAATTAGCCACAAAATTGAGACGGACCTAATTTTCATCGCTAATTCATTCACTAAATTCGCGCCATTTTGTTGCTTTTATCTTTAGGGACATTTTTTTATCTCTAAATTTCGTCGCTGATTTCATTATCCGTTTCAATTTCCTCTCTATTTCGTTGCTAAATTTTGAAATAAAATATTCCGTCACAAAATTCCATCGCTAAAAATATATTTTCTTATAGTGTTAAATCCTCACATGAAATAAGTGGTAAAAATAGAAGTCCTTAAACTTCTTGATGTAGACATTATCTATCCTATCTTCCATGGTAAGTGGGTAAGCCCTACACAAGTTGTGCTTAAAAAGTCTGGAATAACTATCGTAAAAAATAATAAATGAGAGTCAATCTCAACTCGAATCTCATCTAGTTGGCGTACGTACATTGATTATAGAAAATAAAATGACGCCATTAGAAAAGATCATTTTCCCTTACTATTTCTTGACCAAATTTCTGAAAAGCAGCAAGACATCTCTACTATTGGTTTCTTGATGGTTACTCAGGTTATTATCAAATTCTCATAGGTTTAAAGGACTAGGAAAAGCCATATTCACATGTCCCCTTGGAATATTTTCATTTAGGAAAATGCCATTTGGATTTTGTAATGCACCGGTAATATTCCAACGATGCATGTTAAGCATATTTAGTGACATGTTTGAACATTGTTTAAAGGTCTTTATGGATGATATAAATTTTTTGGGAACTCATTTAATAATTGCTTGTTAACATGGAAAATATTTGAAATGATGTGAAGAAAAATGACTAGTATTAAATTAGAAAAAAATATCATTTCATGACTAATTCTGGAATCGTTTTAGGTCACGTTGTGTCTTCAAAAGGTATTGAGGTTGACAAGGGCAAAATAAAGGTGATCTCTAAATTGCCACCACCAAAAATAGTCAGGGAAATCCGTTACTTTTTAGGATATGCAAGATTTTATAGGAGGTTCATTAAAACCTTTAGTACCATATCTGGATTATTGTGTAACCTTCTATTAAAAGATGCAACATTTGAATGGATTAAAGATTATTAAAAATCATTTCAAAATATTATTAGTCTTCTAACTTCTGCTTCCATCATGCAATCCTCTGATTAGTCTTTGCCGTTTGAGCTAATGTGTGATGCCAATGAATATGCAGTTGGCGCAGTGTTAGGATTGAGAAATGAAGGTAATTCATATGTAATATATTACGCAAGTAGAACTTTAAATAGCACACAAATGAATTACATCACCACAAAAAAGAACTATTTGCTGTAATATTTGCAATGGATAAATTTCGATCATATTTAATTGGTTCATCAATAATTGTTTACTCTCATCATGTTGTTGCTAGATATTTGATGTCTAAATAGGATGCAAAGCCAAGATTACTATCGTGGATTTTGTTGCTTTAAGAATTCAATCTCACAACTAAGGACAAGAAAATAGTGGAGAATATAATTGTAGATCATTTATCGAGACTCATAAATAAGTCATAAATTGACACAACTCATATTTATGACTCTTTTCCAGATAATTTTTATTTTCTATAAATAATATGCCTTGGTATGCTAACATTGTAAATTTTCTTACAACAGGAAAAATGCCCTCATACGGGAGCCATCAAGATAAGAAGAAAATTTTTATGAAGTTAAAAGATTCTATTGGGATGATCCATACCGGTTCAAGTAGTGCCCTATTCAGATTTTTCAACAATGCATACCGGACAATAAGATAAGTAGTGTTATTAAGTTTTGTCACTCAGAAGCATGTGGAGGTCATTTTTCTCTAAAACAATAAATGCAAAAATCTTGCACTGTGAATTTTATTGGCCCACCTTATTTAAAGATAAACATGCTTTATACAAAACTTGTGAAATTTGTCAAATGTTTGGATCTATTTCTAAAAGACACATGATACCTTTAAATCTCATCATTGTTATCAAAATCTTTGATTGTTGAGGAATAGATTTCATTGGCCCATTTCCGCCATCATTTGGATTTTTATATATTTTAGTGGCAGTCGATTACATCTCAAAATGGGTTGAGGCGATTCCTTATCGAAATAATAATCACAAAATAATGATTAAATTTTTATAAGAAAATATCTTAAGTCGATTTGAAATCCTTTGGGCCATTATAAGTGATGGAGATAAATATTTTTGTAACAAGCCTTTTGAGTCTTTAAGGAAAAAGTATGGAATTAAACATAAAGTTTCAACCTCCTTTCACCCTCATACAAATGGTCAAGTTGAACTACCAAATAGGGAAATCAAACAAATTTTGTAAAAACGGTCAACCCTAATCGCAAAGATTGGTCTCTTCAACTGACTGATGCACTTTGTGTTAGGGATATGCCCTATACCCAACTTGTGAATGAGCTATATGTACATGTATTTGTAATATTTTCATTAATTTATAAAATGGCAATATTTATTATATGTGTCTTACATAGATTATATAAATCATCAAACACTGTAATAAAGCTTTTGGAGTTATAAGATGATGGCTTCCACGCCTTATGAGAATCATTACTCTTAAACGTTCCTAGTCATAGTTTTGTGAATAATCTGAGTGTTCACAAAGTGAAGAGACTAGCATGATGATATGATCCGCCCTTAAGTGGGGTAGCCGATCTCATAGGATACTAGCAGAGATCCGTCCGCTTGGTGTATCACATGGATGCATGAGTTGCTCGTGTCCATCGAACTGACCGCCGAAAGTTTTCATATGGAGTGTTTATCTCATGTGTCCGGGAGAACTTTCATGTATCGATTGTATGACTAGTCCTAAGACTGGAGGTCTTTACAATCTTATGTGTGGATCAAATAACTTTGACATTCTCCTTCCCTGGTTCAAAAGATTCGGTCATAAGGGTATGATTGGGTCATTTGTTAAAACACATGGAATTTGTAAAGATACAAAAGAGAATCGCCACTCTCTCGGATAATACTTTCTTATAAGAGTATTATTCTAGTTCACGGGTTGATATGTGTGATCAGTGCTTGAGACTGTGGCCGCAGCGGAAGAATCATGTAAGATTCTTGGGTTAGCACGATTCATGACACTATCAACATCATACATTTGACTATATAGGTAGAAATTTCCATACCCTAGGTCAAACGGTGGGGATACAGTGAGGCGATGAACCGTATCATATGTAAATCATACAGAATGGGTATATATATCTTTCCTTCTCATTTTGAGGCTTTGGCATGTTGCTAGATGTCAACCTTGGTCATTGAAATCGAACGACCATCTGATCGGAGGATAATTTATGTTCGATTAAATTATCATGATTCATTTCATGTCCAACTTGAGGGGAACCCAAAAGGTCACACACAACAAAGTCAAAATCAATAGTTAATAGTGCACGTACAAATTTAACAGCATATATGATTGTTGTAGGAATTGTTCACAAATGGTTCAATGTGTTTAATTATTGAACATATCATTTATGAGGTTCCATAGTGGCTTAGGGATTGGTGAATGACGATAGGGGCACTTTGGGAATTGGAATAAATAAATAAATAAACTTGAATAGTAACATGAATAGTAATGTGAATAGTTAATATATTTTTTTATTTGTTATTTATTTTGAATTCCAATTCGGCCCAAACTCTTATTAGGGTTTAATAATCTCATTAAACCACTAAATTAAGATCAATGGCTAAGATTAAATTAGCATTTATCCCACATCGGATTCTTAATTAATTTTGTTATCTTTGGAGCACATATATAAACCCAAAGAACTCTTCACAAATTTTTGCACCAAACCTTTCATATCTTGGGTTTATATAAGTGAGAAACTCTAAAGTTTAAGAGTAAGTCACTAATTTTGAGGATCCTTAAGTCTAATTGACTAGAGGAACCTCGAGTTAAAAGTTTTGAGGTTTTTGCCTAGGCTAGCACCAAGGGCAAAATACCCGTGCACTCAATGCGTAGTCTTGCCGTTGAGTTTTGGCTTTGGTGTGTGCACCTTTGGAGGCCACACACTTGGGTGGCTCTTTGGAATGTGGAAGAGCTTGCTGAGGCTTCTAGATTGGAGGGAGGACTGGAGGAGTCTTCGGTTCAAGTGAGTCTTTTTCTCTCTTTATTTTAATTAGAGTTCTTATGATAGTTACCATGTTTAGGTTTATGTTCTTTGCATGTTTTATGAGTTTTTATGCTTAGAATATATAGTAACATGCCTAGGCTTGTAGAATAATAAAAACAAATGGGTCTTGGGCAAAGCGATAGCGGCATCAAAATTTCTTCTTGATTTTCCGCTGCGCACTCGCGGCCACTTCCCAACAGTGGTATCAGTGCACCGTTTTTGTTTTGATTAGTTCTCTCTCATTTGAACTCGAAATTGGGTGTCTCGTTGGAAAGCTAACACCATGAACTTAATTTTAGGCATAAGTTTTGCATGATTTGGTTAAGATTTGAATTATGAAATTGTATTTAAAGTTTACGCATCTGTAAAAATGTGAATAGTAAATTTATTTGAATAAAATAAAATGCAATATCATAATTAAATATTAATCAAAGTTATTTAATGCCTAAAATAATTCTAACATATTAAAACTCATATGCTTGATGATTCTATGTATGATTAGAATTGGTATGATTATTTTATGGTGCAAGCATCTAGAGACTTTCTAAGAAATAGAGAGTGTATTGCTTATCCCTTAGCTAAGTAATTATTATGTGATGAACTTAGAGATTTATTACCTTTAAGGCTAATAGATATAAATCACTTGTTTATAATAAAAGACATTATAAAAGATACAAGTGGGGTAGGACCAAGGCGTTAATAAAACTTTCCAAACTAAAGTTAATTTAACCAAAGGTATTACTAGAGTTAGATAATGATTTGGTGTCTTCCTTCACTCACTACCTTTTTATAGCCAAAAGGAAAAGCTGTGAAGATATCTAGATAATCATTTACTCAAAGCTTACCTTTAAGCATATTTAAAGTGTTGGACTAATTTGGAGGATCTATTGTTTATTCCTGTCACCAAGGCAATAAGAGCCTAAGAGGTAAGGGTATTTAGAGAGTTCGCTCCACCCTCCCTCTGGGGAATTTTCAATGAAGGAATCCATTTGACAGTTTTTCACTTAAACTTGCTAAAATCCTCAATAATAATTTAAGTCTAAAATTTGCCTCCCATTGTAAAGTATAGACCCAAAAGGCTTAAACCGTATTGGCAAGACTAGGATTTACCAGACTGACCAATACCAATTTGTCCCTAAATCGTATTATTGACAATGGTTTGACTTTTCTGAGTCATAAGACGCAGCGACCCTTAGGCGTGGTCTTATAACTTAGTGGCAAAGATTGGGTGTCCACAAGGACTAGCATAAGCTATGATATGTTGGATTGCCCAACCCAATGATCAAGGAATTGTGATTTATATCATAAATTGGTTGGGAACCTACCTACTTATCATCTTTTATAATGACCGGCCCTAGTCAGAGTTAATAAATGATGATAATGGGATCCTTTCCCACAAGAAGTCCATCATATTGGGGTTGATGCGATTTGTTTAAAATTTTAAAATAATTGAGTGAGAGAAACTTCATAATATTAAAAGCCCATGTTATTATGAAACATTAATGAAAACATATTCCTAATTTTAACATTCTCTCTTAACATGTGGGTTAAAATATTTCTCAAACATTCAAATGGAAAACAGAGTATCACTTCGTTCCATCTTTGATGAGCATAAGCTCAAAGGGGACAACTACAATGATTGGTTTAGAAACCTTAAAATTGTCTTACGACAAGAAAAGATTTTCTATGTTCTTGAAAGACCATTTCCACCTGAACCCACAGAAGATGCTGACCAAAATACATTTGATGCTTGGAAGAAACACGTCAATGATGATGAGAAAGCAGTTTTCATAATGCTTGGCTCTATGTCGGATGAACTTCAGAAAGCTCACGAAGATATGAATGCTCAAACCATCATGTTTCACTTGAAGGAGTTGTATACAACTTCCGTTCACACCGTGAGATTCCAAGTGTCATGTGCTTATTCCAAACAATGTATAAGGAATGATCTGTTAGTGGACATGTGCTTAAGAAGATTGGCCACATTGAAAAATTGGCCAACCTCGGGTTCATCATGGATCATGAGATATGTCATGATCTAATTCTTCAGTCCTTACCAAAAGACTTCTCTAACTTTATTATGCAGTTTCATCTCTCTAATAAAGAAGCCACTTTAGCAGAATTGCACAATCTGATAAAGCAAACAGAGAAGCACTTGAAACCGGAGTTTAAAACCTCCGTCATGCTTACGGGTACGGACCTGAAGCCATGAGGCCCAAAGAAAAATAAGGGCAAGGCCAAGGCTCCAGATCACCTAAAGCCCAATGGTAAGGTGGAAAGTAAAAAGGGAAATGGGAAATGTTTCTTTTATGGAAAGAAGGGTCATTGGAAGAAAGACTGCAGATCCTTGAAAGCCAAGGAAACTAGGGAATACTAAGAGGCCAAGAAGCCCAATGCTTCAGGTATGTTGTATATGATTGAACTATATTCTCAAAACTCTGAACCTTCTACTTGGGTGCTTGACACCGGCTGTGGGACTCACTTGTGTAACAATGTGCAGGGCCTGAGAAATAGTAGGAGAATCCGTCATTGGGAGGTTGACTTACGCATGGGTAATGTAGCAAAAATGGCTGCATTGTGCATGGGGACTTATTCATTAGTTTTGCCGAATGGTTTAGTTTTAGACTTAGAAGATTGTGTTTATGTACATTCTCTAGTAAAGAACATCATTTCAATTTCTTCTTTATGTAATAAAGGCTTTTCATGCCAAATAAGTTGTAATGAATGTTCTATTTATTTCAATGAAATAAAATATGGAGATGGTATTTTGAATAATGGTACTATGTCTTACAAACTAACAAAGAATGTTCAACCTCTAATATATACAACGTTAACTCGAATAATCTCAATAAATCACTTATATGGCACAGTCGCTTAGGTCATATCAATGAAACAAGATTAACTAAGCTACATAAGGATGGGTATTTCAGACCCTTCAAATATAAACCTTATGGAACTTGTGAGTCTTGTTTACTTGGTAAAATGACCAAATTACCCTTCAAAGGTAAAAGACAGCGTGCATCGGAGATATTAGAACTCATACACTCTGATGTATGCGGACCAATGTTAGTCACCGCTAGAGGTGGATTCTCCTACTTCATTACCTTTATCGATAATCACTCGCGATATGGGTATGTGTACCTTATGCGGTATAAATCTGAAGCCTTTGAGAAATTCAAAGACTTCAATGCTGAAGTAGAAAACCAGCTTAATAAAAGTATTAAGTCACTAAGGTCTGACAGAGGTGGTGAATACTTAAGCGACGCATTTCAAGATTACTTGAGAGAAAATAGCATTGTTTCCCAGTGGACTCCTCCGGGAACTCCACAACATAATGGGGTCTCCAAAAGGAGAAATCAGACATTATTAGATATGGTCCGATCAATGATGCAAGACACGGATCTACCTCTTTCATTTTGGGGTCTTGCTTTAGAAACTTCAACACGACTACTAAACCAAGTTCCTTCCAAGACTGTTAGCCAAACACCATATGAGTTATGGTCTGGGAAACGTCCTAGTCTTAGTTATCTAAGAGTTTGGGGATTTGAAGCATATGTTAAGCTCACACAAACTAACAAATTGGATGATAGGGCAATTAAATGTAAGTTTGTAGGATATGTCTTGAACTCAAGAGCATACGTGTTCTACGTCCCAAATGAACAAAGAACATTTGTCTCACGAAATGCTAAATTTCTAAAGAATGAATTCCTTCTCAAGAAATATAGTGGGAGTAGACTTGACCTCGATGAGGTATGAGAAGAAAAAACTAACATAGAACTAATCCGCAGGCCCCTCAAAATGGCAGTGACGGAACATCCACAAGGTTATGAACTTAGAATGTCTGGTAGGGAAAGATATGAGCCTGAAATATATGGTTTCCATATTGATAAGGAACATGATCAGGTCATTGATAATGACGATCCCACCAATTATGATGAAGCAATGTGTGACATTGATTCAGTTAAGTGGCTTGAGGCCATGAAATTTGAAATAGACTCTATGTATCAGAATCAAGTCTAGGACTTGGTGGATGCACCTGAAGGGATAAAACCCATAGGCTGCAAGTGGATTTACAAGCGTAAAACTGATGTAGAAGGCAACATCCAAACCTATAAGGCTAGGTTGGTGGCGAAAGGTTATAGACAAATACAAGGAATTGACTATGACGAAACCTTCTCGCCTGTTGCAATGATAAAGTCTATTCGAATTTTACTGGCACTAGCTGCACACTTTGATTATGAGATTTTACAGATGGATATCAAAACAACTTTCCTTAATGGGAACCTCACAGAGGAAGTCTATATGACACAACCTGAGGGGTTTTCATTTAAGGAATATCATAATAAAGTATGCAAACTTAAACGATCCATTTATGGACTCAAGCAAGCCTCCAGAAGTTGGAATATATGATTTGATGAGACAATCAAAGAATTTGACTTCATCAAAAATGTAGACGAGCCTTGTGTTTACAGGAAAAGTAGTGGGAGTGTTGTTGTATTTCTTGTATTATATGTCGATGACATATTAATCATCGGGAATGATATTCCCATGATGCAAGCCACCAAGCAATGGTTATCTCAAAATTTATCCATGAAATTTTTGGGAGAAGCAGCCTACATCCTCGGCATTAAGATCTACTGTAATAGATCTAAGAGGTTCTTAAGACTTTCTCAATCTACATACATAGATAAAGTTTTGAAAGATTCAAAATGGAAGATTCCAAAAGAGGTAATTTACCTACTTGTCATGGAATCAAATTATCTAAGGAGCAATGTCCATATACTCCTTCAGATAGAGAGAGTATGAGTATGATCCCTTATGCTTCAACAATAGGATCAATCATGTACGCCATGATATGTACAAGACCTGATGTCTCTTATTCTCTTAGGATAACGAGCATGTATCAGGCAAATCCCGGTTAGCAACACTGGGCAGCTGTCAAAACAATCCTCAAGTATCTGAGAAGAACTAAGGATCTATTCTTGACATACGAAGATTGTTCTGAGATGAAAGTCATTAGTTACTGTGATGCGAGCTTTCAGACCGATAGGGATGACAGCAGATCGCAAACAGTATATCTGTTTACTATGAATGGCGGAGCTTTCAGTTGGAAAAGCTCAAAGGAGTCAACTACAGCGAACTCCACCACTGAAGCCGAGTATATTGCAGCATCTGAGGCAGCTAAGGAAGAAGTCTGGATAAAGAAGTTCATCACAGAGCTGGAAGTGCTTCCCGCGATAAACAATGGTGTCACGATGTACTGTGACAACATGGGCGCCATTGCTCAATCAAAGGAACCAAGGTCCACCAGAAATCCAAGCATGTACTCAGGCGATTTCATCTCATCAGGGAGATTGTTGAGAGAAAAGAAGTTATTATAGAGAAAATACTCACAGAAGATAATCTTACAGATTCTCTAACTAAAGGGCCGACTCAACAAAAGCATGATAGGCACACCCCAGAGTATGGTGTCCAGATTCATACTAGTTGGCTATAGTGCAAGTGGGAGATTGTTAGGGATATGCCCTATACCCAAATTGTGGATGGGCTATATGTACATGTATTTGTAATATCTTACATAGATTATATAAATCATCAAACACTGTAATAAAGCCCTTGGAGTAATAAGATGATGGCTTCCACGCCTTATGAGAATCATTACTCTTAAACATTCTTAGTCATAGTTTTATGAATAATCTTGGAGTTCACAAAGCGGAAAGACTAGCATGATGATATGATCAGCCTTTAAGTGGGGTAGCCAATCTCATAGGCTACTAACGGAGATTCGTCCTCTTGGTGTATCATATGGATGCATGAGTTGCTCGTGTCCATCGATCTGACCGCTGAATGTTTTCACATGGAGTGTTCCCATGTGTCTGTGAGAACTTTCATGTATCGATTGTATGACTAGTCCTTAGACTTAAGGTCATTACAATCTTATTTGTGGATCAAATAACTTTGACATTCTCCTTTCCCGGTTCAAAAGATCCATTCATAAGGGTATGATTGGGTAATTTTTTGAAACACATGAAGTTTGTAAAGATAGAACAGAGAATCACCACTCTCTCGGATAATATTTTCTTATAAGAGTAGTATTCTAGTTCGCGGTTTGATATGTGTCATCAATGCTTGAGACTGTGGCAGCAGCGGAAGAATCATGTGAGATTCTTGGGTTAACATGATTCATGACACTATCAACATCATAACCTTTGACTATATGGGAAGACACTTTCCATACCCTAGGTCAAACGGTGGGGATACAGTGAGGCGATGGACCATATCATATATAAATCACATATAGAATGGGTATATATATCTTTCCTTCTCATTTGGGCCTTGAAATGTTGCTAGATGTCAGCCTTGGTCATTGAAATCGAACGACCATCTGATCGGGGGATAATTTATGTTCAATTAAATTATCAAGATTCATTTCATGGCCAACTTGAGGGGAACCCAAAAGGTCACACACAACAAAGTCGAAATCAATAGTTAACGGTGCACGGTACAAATTTAACAGCATATATGATTGCTGTAGGAATTGTTCATAAATGGTTCAATGTGTTTAATTATTGAACAGATCATTTATGAGGTTCCATAGTGGCTTAGGGATTGGTGAATGACGATAGGGGAACTTTGGGAATTGGAATAAATAAATAAATAAAAACGTGAATAGTAACGTGAACAGTAAAAAAAATTTACTTGTTATTTGTTTTGAATTCCAATTCGGCTCAAACTCTTATTAGGGTTTTATAATCTCATTAAACCACTAAATTAAGATCTAATGGCTAAGATTAAATTAGCATTTATCCCACATCAGATTCTTAGTTAATTTTGTTGTCTTTGGAGCACCTATATAAACCCAAAGAATTCTTCACAAATTTTTGCACCAAACCTTTCATATCTTGGGTTTATATAAGTGAGCAACTCTAAAGTTTAAGATTAAGCCATTGATTTTGAGGATCCTTCAGTCTAATTGACTAGAGGAACCCCGAGTTAAAAGTTTTGAGGTATTTGCCTAGGCTAGCACCAAGGGCAAAATACCCATGCACTCAAGGCGTAGTCTTGCCGTTGAGTTTTGGTTTTGGTGTGTGCACCTTTGGAGGCCACACACTTGGGTGGCTCTTTGGAACATGGAAGAGCTTGCTGAGGCTTGTAGATTGGAGGGAGGACTGGAGGAGTCTTCGGTTCAAGTAAGTCATTTTCTTTCTTTATTTTAATTAGAGTTCTTATGATAGTTAGCATGTTTAGGTTTATGTTATTTGCATGTTTTATGAGTTTATATGCTTAGAATATATAGTAACATGCCTAGGCTTGTAGAATAATCAAAAAAAAAGGGTCTTGGGCAAAGGGATAACGGCATCATAATTTTTTTGATTTTCCATTGCGCACTCGCGGCCGCTTCCCAACACATTGGGCATACCGATTAGCTTTCCAAACATCTTTGGGAATGTCCCTCTATCTTTTAGTTTATGGAAAACCTTGTTATTTACTTGTAGAAATTGAGCATAAGGCATATTGGGCTATTAAAGCATTCAATTTAAACCTTGAAAATGTCAATCATAGTCGGAAACTGCAATTAAATGAACTTGAATAGTTAAGGAATGATTCATATAAGAATTCAAAAATTATTAAAGCTAAATATAAAGTCTTTCATGACAATCGAATTTCACGAAAAATATTTGAAATTGGTCAAAAAGATTTACTTTTATAATTCTCATCTTCATTTATTTCCTGAAATCCAAATGGAGTAGCCTACTTATTGTGAAGCATGTTTATCCATATGGAACTATTGGCATTGAGAATCCTAGGGTTGGTGATGTATTCAAAGTAAATGGACAATGTTTGAAACTATTTTTGGAATGTTCAAATTTTCAAGAATCTTTCTTCCTTTGAAACCCAATGTACCGTCATTGTTATATTATAATTTGTTATTTTATTATTTTCTTTTATTTTTGTCTAATTTTCATTTTTTTTCTTGTGTTTTGGAGTATTTTTTTTCATTTGTGTCACAGTTTTACACCTCAGTTAAATAGCAGATAACAATTATTCGTTACTCTAAGTCGGTTCTTTCGGTTTACTAAAATTATTGATACCCTACAACCAAGGCATGAAAGAAACTCTCACAAAACTCCAATAATATTTTCCTTGTCTCCCTCAAAATACTTTGATGAAAATTTACAAAACACACACTACAAGAATGAAGCTTCTTATAATCATGGTATTCCTAGTGATATTCATTGGGTAATTGAAGTAAAGGTTCACTTTGTTAGGGTTGGTGCTCGGAGCGCCAATCCAGATCATATTTATGTCTTATTCATGAATACGAGCAATACATTTTTCCATAATATTACTTATTTATGGTTGCACCTCTTGTCTTTTATTATATATATTCGATATAATTCATTAGATTGAAACTAAATCATGTTTAGTGATATATAAATATATATTAGAGAAAATATGATAATATATAATGTAGTACACAATTACAATGTAGCTTGTAATTGACATTGGGAAGTGTCACTATTAGATATATATTATCAAATAAAGTTCATGGTCAAGATCTACTAACACGGGTTGGTTGGTAAAATCTGCTGAGACCAGTACATGTCGTATGTCGTGACTTGATCCGATGGTTTATCCTAATGAACCATGAGTCTCGGGAGACTTGTATAGATGTGTAGGTGTTTATTTGATAAACACTGAACGACTCACCAAAGATTTCTTAATAGATGATACACCAACGTCAATAGGAATCTTCACGGGTTGAGTATCATAGTGATTCTTTGACTTGAGATACCACTGTGGATATATGAGTTATCCTCCACACTTAGATGGCAGTCACATCACCGATCTATTAAGATCACACCTCCGCCTGTTCATTGGGTGTGGACTTATGCTCATGATATCCTGTGTGTATCAAGATAGAATTCGTCAGTCCTGTATACATGGCATAGGTATTCATTATGGGATTAGCAATCCATTTTTTGCTCATGGATTCGTGGTACAATGTAGAAGTGAGTTCTAAGTGTTTTTATAAGATTGCTAATGGAATCGTGGACGAGATTATGCCTATAGAGATTTGACGTTTATTTCTTTATCTCTGGAATAATCCGAATACCTGTGAAAGATGGATTATACGTATGCGATGACCTCGACCTGTATAGTTCAGCGAGTTTATCCATGGTCGTCATAATTAACGGGTGGGTGAATTATGGATACGAAATTGGATTTGCCTGAACTTATAGAGTCTTACTAATGAAATAAACTCGTAGAGCACTAGGTTAACTTTTATGAATAATATTGATTATTTATAAATCGTTTAACGGTTAAATGAAAGATATATGCATAAAGGGTCTTTTGGTCATTTCCTAATTAATCTGTATTTGTATTTAATATTTGATTTTATTAAATACATATTAATAAAATGTCAAATTGTGATATTTGACATATATAATTAATATATGTATTTGAGATAATTAAAGTAAATATAATACATATATTTGAGATATTTATATTTAAATAATTAAATAATTATTAAATAATTAAAGTAATTAAAATATAAAATATCTACGCTGATATTTATTAAAGGAAATGATTAAAGAGTATAAGTTTGACTTTTACATTAATTGAAATGGTTATCAAAATGATCTTTGCTTCTTTAATTATTAAAAAGCAAAATATCTTCTTAAATATTTGTTTGGAAAAATAAAAAAAATATATATATATTATTTTTATTTTTCCACCAAATTCGGCCATATACCCTAAGTATTTAAAGGTTTTGTTTTTCATTTTGCTTCACAAGTTCAATCCTCCAAAATATAAACAAAGACAAAGTTGAGAGAAAAATAGAAGAAATAAGAAGCAAATCAAAGAAAGCTTGGAATTTAGTAAGTATTTCCAACTTTCCATTTGAGGGAAACTTGTTCCTTTTGTTCTTGGCTACAATATGCGTATTTCTTAAGTTTTTATACTCTTTCTTGTTTGTGTTTTGATGGTTGGGAGCATGAATGAAAGATGTATGCATGTGTATTTAACAAAGTATGCTTATGAATTGTGTATAAGCACATTATACTTTTGATCATTTGATGATCTTGTTGCCATTCTAGAGTTTTTAGGCCACTCATTGATGACCTATAATTGTTCTTGAGTTATTTCAAAGTGGTGAGACTTCTTTGGTGTTGTAGAGATTAAATTAAAGTGTTGGATTTGGTTAATTTGGTTAATTGGACTAATTTGAGAAATTCGGTTCTTAAACTAAACCAAAATTGGGGCTTTTCATATATGTGTAGTATAATGATGTATATATGATGTACATTTAATTTGGTGTTGATGGATATCATCTAATGTTGTTTTGAACAAATTTGGACCAAAATATAAAAAATTGAAAATTGTAGGTGCTCTCGACAATTTTGAATTTTTGTGTGGGTTTTTGTTGCAATTTATAATTTGATGTGTTTTACATGCTGAAAATCATTTTAGAACTGATTTTGAATCATCCAAAATCGTATTTGACAATTTGAGGACTAAAATGAACAAAATGCAAAGTTTAGGGGTCTCACGGTAATTAAGAGAAAAATCTGATTTTGTGATAAAAAAACTATTTTTGAGTATTGTGTAATTAGAATAAATTATTTTATTTTAAGTTCCCAAGAAAAATAATTACCGGAAATTATTTCGGAGTGAAATTACGTGAAAACGGTGAAAAAAGGCTTTACCGGGTAACGGCAGCCCAAACAGTGAATTGGTCATTGTTCGGGCTGTCCACGAACTATCCAAATATTTTTGGGCTGACCTGGGTAGTCCCCATGTGCATTGGTCGGTCGGTTCGGTCGAAAATGCATTTTATGATTTTACGGAAAAACGTTTTCGTAAATATTTCGCGGAGTTTCTATATTATTTATGTCGTTATATGATATCGAATAAATATTGTTAGGTAAAATATGAATGAATTATTAATATTGGATATTGAATAATTTATTCGTAAGTTATAAAAATTTTAATTTACGATTTCGCCCGAACCGTGTTTCTTTCGCTGCACCGCCCTGGTGATAAAACCCTAACAAAATGGTATCAGAGCGAGTCTGATTCTGATCGTATGATATGATTAGCCCTTTAAATTTTATATTTAATTTTATATTTAATTTTTACATGCATGTATTTTTTATTTAATTTGATTAAATAAAGTGAAATACATCTTTTTAGGAAAATCCCCGTTAAATAAGATTTTCTAAAGTAACTAGTGTTAGGAATACTTGTTTCTTCGTCCGCATTGTCAATACAGATGTGAATATTTTCATGATGCTATAGTTGTATCATGCCAAAACTGTGTAGTTATTGTCGAAGGTAGTTCATTTGTGTCGGTAGAACTTATATGATAAGAGACAAATTCAAGTGAAAATGGAAATCCTAAACGTGCCAAAGCTGTCAGGACTACATCGGTAGCTTGAGTTTGTCATTGACAAGTGAAGCCTTGATACGCCTCCTGTGAACGTTCCAAAGCTGTCACAACGAGAAACGATCAGGACAAAATCAGGAGTCACATTTAGTGTGATTGACAATGAGTTGTCTACCCTTGAATATACGTAGGCGAGAACGTGCCAAAGCTGTGAATCGAAATATATTCATGGGGTCCACTTCCCATTATGGAATTCGATTTAATTATTGAATTCTCATTTTTCGTTGGGGATTATGGTATTACATAAAGTAGTGGGAGGCACTGCTGGTTAAAAATCCATAACTACTACAATGTGTAATATTATGAAAATTGTCACTTGTATTTTTCCTTATTCTATTATTTAGAAAGAATTAAACTTTTATCCACTGCAAGCATATTTAATAATTTTTCTGACTTCACTTATGGTTGTAGATTTCTAGAATAGGTTCTAGATTAGAATAGCCCATGATATAATCATTTAGACAGAATAGTTTCTTATGTAGTAAATATTGACATGAATTAGTTCATGTCTTGAGATTCTTAGAGAGTCTCACTAATGAAATAAACTTGTAGAGCACTAGGGAAACCTTTATGAATAATATTGATTATTTATAAATCGTTTAACAGTTAAACGAAAAAATACATGAATAGGGGGCCTTTTGGTCATTTCCTAATTAAGATGTATTTGTATTTAATATTTGATTTTATTAAATACACATTAATTAAATGTCAAATTGTGATATTTGACATATATCATTAATATATGTATTTGAGATATTTAAAGTAAATATAATACATATATTTTGAGATACTTGTATTTAATAATTATTTAATTATTTAATTGTTAAATAATTAAAGTAATTAAAATATAAAATATCTAAGTTAATATTTATTAAAG
>SKCR01052360.1:0-21307 GCA_019454045.1 Zanthoxylum bungeanum | reverse complement strand
CGTGCTAGGCCTGGGGCTGGAATTGTGTCTGCCCCGTACGAAGCACATGTCGGATGTCTGGTAACTAGTCTCTATAATCAGATAAACATGACCTTGTCATTTTATCTCGATAACTGCAGTACATAATAGTACTAGTACCGTATCCTACGTGACATCATCTCCACTATGACTGGAGTGATACTTCCGTCTTGACATCACACCCAACACACTACGATTCTCAATATACCCAGCAGAGGCGTACACAGAACCTGTTAAAGCCCTGGACGACCAAAACCAAAGTATATTGATTGTCGCAAGTATTAGCGGTGCAAGTCTCAGGTTAAGACCAAATACACCTACCCTGATTTCGGACTTCCATAGACACATAGTCATACTACCAATGGAATTCCGAGGGGGTCTATGTAGAGCGAAGCTGTTTCCCGTACCATCGGTAAAACACAACCTCTTATTACACATGCATGAGTATCTTATACCCAAATATACGAGAACTATGTCGTTATGCCCTCACAACGCGCACAAGTGTAATACTAGTCTTTTACGCATTATCGATGTCGAATCTCGATAATACTCTGACTAGGGATATTTAATGATTTATCCTTCGTGGACTGATACTGTCTCATATCATTCTCAATCCAGGAAAAAATCATAGGGACCTCCTATCATTTATATATCTTGGTGATCTAATCACAAATGATAAGAGAGCAATCTCCTTTGTCACATAGTTAATTTGTACAACAACACCATGATCTGTACAAATAGTGACGCTATGGGTCATAATTGTCCAACAATCTCCCACTTGGCCTATAGCTAGTCACTCGAGTGTCTTACACCCGAACTATGCACGGTTGGCTCAAACTGATGAGAAAAAGCTTTCGTCAGCGGATTTGTATAATTATCATATGATGCGATTTATTCGATCATCACATCACCACGATGTATGATCCGAACAAATCAGATGAATAGTCGAAGTATGTATCTGGATCGTTGATGAGACCATTAATTCTTTAGCCTGTGCTGACGCCTAGCTCAGCTGCTAACAGAACTATATCTAATCTAATTAGATTTGTTATCGACCCAGAAGGCTTCCATTGCTGCCTCAGCTGCAGCAATAACCCGCATTAGTTGTTTATACGGTAACAGTATCTTGCATGGGAGATTTCCAGCTCACTGTTCCGTTATTCAAGCTGTATAGTACCGTTTGCGACTTATAATCGTCTTATCGGTTTAGGAAAATTGCTACAGTGATCCCATTCACTTCAAGTTCTCCATCTCCTTTTATTTAAGACAACATCATTAGATCTCTAAGATACTAATGGATGTTCTTAATATCAATCCAGTGACTATCACTTAGATTGCCCTGATTGTGAATCCATATGCTTAAAGCGTATGAGACACCAGGTCGCGTACATTTTACAATGTACGAGTTCGCGGAGAGTTTTCATGAAAGCCAAGCTTTCACCGAATTTATTATGGGAAGATCATTTCCAAGAAATGACATATCATCATTATTTATAAGACATTTTACTGTCAGTGCGCTCCCACTAACCTCCTTATATACACAGGAATCATTTTCATTTTGAATTAAATCATAAGCTATTATGATTACATCAAAGCGATAATTCCAAGAATCTAATGTTTGCTTCAATCCAAACATGGATCAAATAACCTGCAAACCTTGTTTGCTAGTTTTGTTACGACAAAACCCACAGGACGTTGTAAACATCCTCCTAAAGGTTTTCGTTTAAGGAAAGCGATTTTCCCGTTCAGCTGACATATTTCATAAATGAAACTTGCAGCATTAGCAAGCATTATCCAAATGGATTTACCGTGGCAACAGGTAAAAGGTTTCGTCGTAATCGACACAATGTTGATAACGTTACCTTTTCGCTACAAGCCCAGCTTAGTACGTTGGTATGTTGCCATCCATGTATGTCTTCCTTGAAGACTCATACAGTACCTATAGGCACAATGCCTTGCGGTACATCAACTATTGTCCAAATATAGTTGGTATACATGGAATCCATTTCGGACATCATGACACTTTGTCATAATAGGGAGTCGATACCTTGTATCACTTCCTCATACGTAGTCAGTTGGTATACCTCAATAAGATTAACATCTTTATGAGATGAGATCAGAAACCCATACCCCAGGTTGTTTTCCGAATCTCTCCGACATGCGCGGTTCTTGTGTATTCGAAGATTACTGGTATAGTTTCATCCTAGATGAACTATTTGTGTTCCATTAAGGAATCAGTGCCTGGAACAGTATTACCCCGATTTTCATCGAGTTTTACTTTCCTCCCACTCACCACTGTATATCGGTATTCCTTTTAGGAAAACCGCATGGCGAGCAACAATTACATTGTTCCCTAGTGAGTTGTTTAAGTAGTATACTTTGATTATCCCTAGGATAACCTACAATTGGCACTTATCCAATTTGGGTTTTAGTTTGGTATCATCCAAACATATGCCTAGCATCCCAAATAATCAGGATTGAGAAACCCGGTTTCTTTTCTGTTCATATCTAATATGAAATCTGTCTAACATATTTTATGGAACCTTATTCAAAATAAGTTTTGTACTGTTTATGCGTATCCGTTGAAGGAAATGGTAGCTCAGAGCGACTCATAATTAACCTTATCATCGGACTATCCGAACACGTAAGTACCTAGTACTACGTTTGTACCGATTTACAAGATAAGGTTGGCTTCTAGCAAAACGCCATGCCTACCCAATTCTCCAGAAACATGCTTACAGGAATAAGCGATCTATATCAGGCGTAGTATACGTAGTATTGCGTATTTCGATCCAGTATCGGATGTCACGTGCTAGGCCCCGTACGAAGCACATGTCGGATGTCTGGTAACTAGTCTCTATAATCGGATAAACATGACCTTGTCATTTTATCCCGATGACTGCAGTACATAAGAGTTCTAGTACCGTATCCTACGTGACATCATCTCCACTATGACTGGAGTGATACTTCCATCTTGACATCACACCCAACACACTACGATTCTCAATATACCCAGCAGAGGTGTACACAGAACCTGTTAAAGCCCTGGACGACCAAAACAAAGTATATTGATTGTCGCAAGTATTAGCGGTGCAAGTCTCAGGTTAAGACCAAATACACCTACCCTGATTTCGGACTTCCATAGACACATAGTCATACTACCAATGGAATTTCGAGGGGGTCTATGCAGAGCGAAGCTGTTTCCCGTACCATCGGTAAAACACAACCTCCTATTACACTTGCATGAGTATCCTATACCCAAATATACGAGAACTATGCCTTTATGCCCTCACAACGCGCACAAGTGTAATACTAGTCTTTTACGCATTATCGATGTCGAATCTCGATAATACTCTGACTAGGGATATTTAATGATTTATCCTTCGTGGACTGATACTGTCTCATATCATTCTCAATCCAGGAACAAATCATAGGGACCTCATATCATTTATATATCTTGGAGATCTAATCACAAATGATAAGAGAGCAATCTCCTTTGTCACATAGTTAATTTGTACAACAACACCATGATCTGTATAAATAGTGACGCTATGGGTCATAATTGTCCAACAGATATCATCGGACCGATGCCGAAGGGGCGAGGGCAAGCAAAATACGCCATTGTTGCCATAGATTACTTCACCAAATGGGTGGAATCCGAACCCCTATCCATAATCACAGAGAAGAAAGCTACGGAGTTCTTGAGAAAGAATATTATCTGCAGGTTCGGAATTCCTCGTTCTATCATCACCGATAACGGAAAACAGTTTGATAACAAAGGTTTCAGGAAGCTCTGTGAAGACCTCCAGATCGCCTTAAGATTCGCCTCACCTGCCCATCCCAAGTCTAACAGGCAGGTAAAAGCGACAAACAAAACCATAAAATCCAATCTAAAAGCTCGGCTCGGAGCCTACAAGAGCTTATGGGTCGAGGAGTTACCGGAGGTGTTGTGGGCACACAAGACGACCTGTAAAGATGCCACAGGGGAAACTCTGTTTTCATTATCATACGGATGCGAGGCGGTAATTCCAGCAGATATCGGAATGACTACCCACCGGGTCCGGCATTATAAGGACGGGAAGAATAAAGATTCATCAAAATTCATCTCGACCTGATCGAAGAAAAGATGGAGAAGACGGCTATGAAGACAGCAGTCTATCAACTATTGGGATGTATGCCCTAGAGCTACATGTGATGTAAACGGTTTCACGCGTTTTGAAATAAAATGATGCATTATTCATTTATCAAATTATTTGTTTATCTTTCGCATATTATATATCTTCGTAAATACCGTAGATTACTTATGTACCTTCAGACTTAGTGTATGAGTGTCATACACCAGAGGATTTGAGTCTGAAGTTAGTAATCTTAAATAGTCCATAGAGAGCAAACAAACCGGGTACTTTGTTTGTGGTTTATCTATAGCTGCGTTCCATTTTATATTTGTATGGCGATCTTAATCCGGATCGTCCATGTAGAGACATGAGAATGGAGGCACATTGTATGATGCGATCATATAGGACTGGACCCAGATAGAAATGACATTCTTATAATATCTGTTAAGCAAAGAAAGTCATTTCCATCTACTTGATGGTCATATATGGATTGATCTTAATCCTGAGTGTACTACGAACTCCTTCATGGCAGGCTGTGTCCTTTGATTTACAAAGGTGAGGTTGGTGTAGCAATCACAACCAATAGCTACGTACTTTGGGGGCACAGTTTGTTTTGTAGCTGGGAACGTTTTACATAGACATGGAGTTCACTCCTTCTTGGGAGAAGTAGATGAGTATCTTTCTTAAGGGTTGATTCGGTACTTGAACGATTTGAGCGCTCAAGTCTTTCTATTACGATAGAAATATTAATATTCATAATAGTTATGAATAAATCGTTCATTAGAGAATCAATGGTACTTAAGGTAAAAATAATTAGAGGGGTATAACTGACATTATGACCCGGCTCTAATTACGAGATACTCGTGAATGATCAATTCGTATGCAATGACTATATCAGTGGACACCGACTTGGTTCGGCTTAATATTTCATCTACGGCAACGAGAGTGCAACTTCGGATTTTTAGTGGAATAACCCGGAGTTAATAATTCGGAATATTTAATTAAGAGCTTAATTAATATTTCGAGATTATTGGAGCTCAGAACCGTAGGTTCATTTGGTCCCCGTGCTAGCTCGATATACTTTAGCGGAGTTAATATAATTGGATAGTCTAATTATATGCTCACAAAGAATAAATATTAATAATATGATTAATAATATTAATTACATCACACTTGAGACTATGCATTAAAAGTTAATGTAAGGTATTAATAATTATATGATAATTATTAAAAATAGAACATTGAATTATATATGATATAATTTAATAAGGCTAAGATTTATTTTGGAAACAAAAATCATCACCATGGTCGAATTCCTTATTAGATAAGGAATATGATTTGTTTGTTTGGGAAACAAAATCAAATCAAAATACATCACCATGGCCGAATTCCTCATTGGATAAGGAATATGATTTGTTTGTTTGGGAAACAAAATCAAATCAAAATACCTTAGCTTGGCCGAATTCCTCATTAAGTAAGGAATATGATTTGTTTGTTTTGGAAACAAAATCAAACAAAAATTCCATGCCTTGGCCGAAATTATGAGAGGATTGGGAGACTTGTGGTTGATTTATTTTATGAAACAAATTACCCTAAGTATAAAAAGAAAAATTATATTTTTCTTTTGATATCAAGACATTAGAAAACTCTAGCCTCCTTCTCTTCTTCATCCTCTCAAGAGTTGAGAAAGTTAATTGAAGAACCTGAAAATTATTTCGGTGTGTGATTTAATCTCTAAAACGTTTAGGGATTAATTTGTGAGCGTAGCCCACACTACCCTCCGTGAGTAACGAGACATAGCTTGAAAGACCTTGTGGCATTGGAAAACCTTCTCTCCCTCTCACCAGCAAGTCACGGCAGTGAGGAACAAATTTCCCCACTGCCGCGGGCATATCATACAATTTGGGGCTCGGTTTTGTTTGGTTTTTAATTCAGGTTTTGGGAAACACTTTTGGGGATTTTTAGGGCTGAGTTAGGATTGTTTTTGAGTGAAAAATCAGACCTAAAATCCTACAGCAGATCACGCAAATTGTGGACTGGTTTGGGTGCAGTTCACTCGTGTAACGGGTGCAAAACAGTCCGCTATTTCACTGCAGTTCAAGGGGTTATTCGGGGACTGATTCGGTGGCATTCCGGGGCTGAAATCTTGTTCTAAACAGAAGCAAAATTTCAGTTTACCCACTGGTACCATTCGGCCAAAGGAAGGGCAAAGCATAAAATTTTTTCAAGTTCGATCCGTGGGCCTAACCGCTTCCGCTGCGCGAGGGAAAGTGTTTCCTACAATTGGCATCAAGAGCGAGGTTGAAAAGTTCTCTTAACCCTTCACTTTTTCATTTAAAGTTTCTGTTTTTAATATATTTATATGAGTTATAAATATGATATGCATGTTTAGACGAGTGGGCACATTGTGATATTCATGTGTTGAATGGTTTTGTTATTTCATGTGATGAATGTATTTTGCATTGATCGTAAATTTTTCTGGCTCTTATTTTTGTAGTTGGTTTTGGTTTTTGGATGTAAGGCCATAAGGCCATTGTTTATATTTGTTGTAATTTTAATTTTCAATGTAAAGTTTCAATTCTTTGTAATTTGGAGCATCGAAGTCGCAAAGAGAGCCAACACCACTTTGGAGCGGGATTTGATGGCCAAGGAATGCCTTGGTGAATCTTTTGTACTAATTAGATTAGTATAGGAAAAATAAGAGCCCGGTCAATGCAAAATAATTTTTATGTTATATGTATGTTTATTTCGAATTGTTTGAATAACATGTCGTATAGCTTAGTGTGCCCACTCATGCATTTTACTTGCCATAACATGTCTTAGATGCATTATCATTATAAACATAAAATTTTGATTTTATGTAATTTAAAATGTTTAAGTTAAAAAATGATATGCATTGAAATCATTAATTAGATTAATTGGATTTATAGTCTAAAACTTGAATTCTAATATATTGGGCTTAATTGGTGCATAATAAATTTCATAGGTATATAGGATGGAAACCTGGATATAAATTCCATAGCCGATTCCGAATGGACGGAAATATGATAAGCACTCGGGATACAATTCCACGTAACATTGGATTTTATAACGCACTAAAAATTTATTAAAATATTTAATTGAATTTTGACCGTTTAGAATTCCATGATTTTAGACCCTTAAGTGCCTAGTATTTTAAGAGTTAAAATATTGTAACTCACTTATACCACTCTAAGTAAATTAGTTTAATAGAGTAAACATATTAGTAGAGACTAATATTAGTGACACATAATAGTTAAAATTGATTTAGCTCACTTATGACAAACTAGTGTAAATAACAATTATGATTTAGCCGCCATAAGTTTATCCACACTAGTTAAAATAAAATATTAGATATTTTAGATAGAAACCTTAATATTTAAAATAGTGAGTGGGAGAGGGATATACGACAGTACATCTCACGATCTCCGTTGTTAGTCCAAAATATGAGATTCAAAAGGCGCCTCGAGACGGCTTTATTTTCGTCACCCTACGGATGGTGTCCATTTTGGGTCAATATCAAGTTTGGGTTCCGAGAGGATAGGGATTCTAGATGTATCTTGTGAACTGACCTACCCTATGGCGGAACTTCACTCGTTAAGTCAAAGAATCCTGAAACGGCGGGTTACACTCACAAAGGAATAATTAACTGTTAATGAAATTCCTTGATCAAATAAAACGGTAGTTGTTTAATATAGGAATAAGAGTTATTCCCGCATATATTAAATTGACTGAGATTGTCTCGATCTATCATGCGAGTACTTGACCTACCCTACGACGGCACTTACTTGTGGGATGATAGGTTTTCCGTGGCGTAGCAATTCTCTTAGGTTTCTAATTCATTATTCATGGTTCTTGCATCATGTTTAATTTTATGCCAAAATTCTTTGATGATTTTAATATGCGATGAATGAATGTTGAATGCATGTTTATTTTATTTTCAGCCATGGTTTCTCCAATTATTTCCATACTCTCAAACGATAAATTGACCGGAGAAAACTATGTTAAGTGGAAAAGTAACATGAATGCTATCCTGGTCTGTGAAGACCTGAAGTTTGTCCTGACGGAGGAACGTCCTCCCGAGCCGGCCAGAAATGCTGGCCAAGCTGTGCGCGATACCTACCAAAAATGGGTCGCCGCAAATGAGAAAGCCCGCTGCTACTTGCTAGCAGGGATGTCTGAGGTTCTTGCTGCAAAGCATGAACCTATGGCTCTAGCATCTCAGATGATGGAGTCATTGCAGGGCATGTTTGGGCAGCCTTCGGAGCGTCAACGCCATGAGGCCATGGTCTCAGCGATGACTGCTAGGATGAAGGATGGGACATCGGTCCGAGAGCACGTCTTAAGGATGATGACTTATCTCAACACTGCTGAAACCCATGGAGCTCGTATTGACGAGCGTAGCCAGGTGACCATGATTATGGAAACTCTTCCGAAGAGTTTCCTGCAGTTTAAAAGCAACTATGTTATGAACAAGTTGTCTTTTACTTTGACCCAACTGCTTAATGAGCTCACCCATTACGAGTCCATACTTGTGGATCCTCGTAAGTCCAATGCAGAGGCAAATGTTGCCGAATCTTCTAAATCTGCAAAGAAGAAGAAGAAAAGCACTGGAAAGGCTAAGGGTAAGCCCATGAAAAAGAAGAACAAGAAAAGCTCCAAGGATGCCAAGCCCAAAGGAAAATGTTTCCACTGCGACAAGAATGGGCATTGGAAAAGGAATTGTCCTAAATACCTTGCTGAGCTAAAGGAGAAAAAGGAAACAGGTAAATATGATTTACTCGTTATTGAATCTCTATTAGTGGAGGATGATAAATCCGCTTGGATTATTGATTTTTTTTTTTTTTTTTTTTTTTTTGATTCTGGGGCCACTAACCATGTTTTTTCTTCTTTACAGCTACTTGATTCATGGAGGGACCTTGCTGAAGGTGATTACACCATGAGGGTCGGGACAGGGGATGCCGTTTCAGCAAAAGCAGTGGGAGTTTCCAGTTTAAATTTTATTAATAATAGTTATTTAAATTTGAACAATGTGTTATTCATTCCTGGTTTTTGCAGGAATCTGATTTCTGTTTCTAGACTTTTGGATGATGGTTATTCAGTTTCTTTTAATAGCAATTTGGTTATTATTGGTAGAAATGGATTAACTATATGCACATGAAACTCAGAAAATAACTTGTATGTGTTAAGACCGTTAACACTTAGGTCACTGCTCAACACTAAAATGTTTAAGGTTGAAAAACCTAAAACAAAACGGCCAAAGATTTCTCACGATGACACATATCTATGGCATCTTAGACTTGGTCACATCAACCTTGACCGGATAAATAGATTGATAAAGAATGGAGCCTTAAACCAGTTAAAGCTCGGGACTTTACCAGTTTGTGAATCATGTTTAGAAGGAAAAATGACCAAGAGACCTTTCATTGGAAAAGGTATAAGAGCCAATCAACCACTAGAACTAATACATTCGGACGTTTGCGGACCGATGAATGTAAAAGCCCGAGGTGGTTATGAATACTTCGTCACATTCATTGACGATTATTCAAGATATGGGTATGTCTACCTAATGCATCACAAATCAGATACCTTTGAAAAGTTCAAGGAGTATCGTGCTGAGGTTGAGAACCAATTAGGTAAGACAATCAAAACTCTACGATCAGATCGTGGAGGGGAATACCTTGACAGAGATTTCGAGGAATTCTTAGTTGAGCATGAGATAGTATCCCAGCTCACAGCACCTGGAACACCATAACAAAATGGTGTTGCAGAAAGAAGAAATCGAACCCTACTAGACATGATGAGATCTATGTTTAGTTATAGCTCACTACCTAGTTCATTCTGGGGATATGCACTGCAAACCGCAATGTATATCCTTAATGTAGTTCCATCTAAGTCTGTTCCTAAGACTCCCTTAGAGTTGTGGAATGGTCGTAAAACTAGTTTACGATATTTCCGCATATGGGGGTGTCCAGCACATGTGCTGAAGAATAAGACTACAAAGTTGGAACCACGTTCTCAGGTGTGCCTATTTGTAGGCTACCCGAAGGAGACTAGGGGTGGATTCTTCTACAGTCCCGATGATAACAAAGTATTTGTATCGAAAAATGCTACGTTTCTAGAGGAGGACTACATGAGGGACATCAAGCCTCGTAGTAAAATATTACTCGAGGAGTTACATACTGGTTCGACCAGCACGCCATCGTCAACGAAAGTTGACAAATACATAGCACCTTCGATATCTGATAGTCAGATGCTACCCAGTCAGAATGATCTACCACCTAGACGCAGTGGGAGGGTTGTGCGACAACCTGATCGCTACCTAGGGGTTGGAGAGGCACAAGTTTTCACCTCTAGCGATGGTATAGATGATCCATTGACCTATAGTAGTTCAATGGATGATTCTGACAAAGAGGAATGGCTCAAAGCCATGAACCTAGAGATGGAGTCCATGTACTCCAACTCGGTCTGGGAACTTGTAGACCAACCTGATGGGGTGACCTTCAAGGCTAGACTAGTGGCCAAGGGTTATACCCAGAAAAAAAGGAGTTGACTATGAGGAAACTTTATCGGCGGTAGCTATGCTTAAATCCATCCGCACTCTTCTATCCATTGCCTCATATTATGACTATGAAATTTGGCAAATGGATGTCAAGACTGCATTCTTGAATGACAATCTTGATGAAAGTATCTATATGATACAACCAGAAGGGTTTATCGCTCAAGGTCAAGAGCAAAAAGTTTGCAAACTGCAAAGGTCCATTTATGGACTCAAGTAGGCATCTCGATCTTGGAATATAGGATTTGACACAACGATCAAGTCTTATAATTTTGAGCAGAATGTTGATGAGCATTGTGTATACAAGCGCGTCATTGACAGGAATGCAATTTTTCTTGTTTTATACATTGATGATATTTTACTCATTGGGAATGATGTAAGGATATTATCAGACGTAAAAACCTGGCTAGCTGAGCAATTCCAAATGAAAGATTTGGGAGCGGCCAGTTATGTTCTTGGGATCCAGATACTTCGGGATCGCAAGAAACGACTGTTAGCTATGTCTCAGGCATCCTACATCGACAAGATCCTTGTGCGATTTGGGATGTAGAATTCCAAGAAAGACAATCTGCCTTATCGGCATGGAATTCATTTGTCAAAGGAACAGTCCCCTAAGACACCTCAAAGTGTTGAGGAAATGAGACATATCCCATACGCCTCAGAAGTTGGTAGTCTCATGTATGCCATGTTATGCACGAGACCGGACATCTGCTTTGCAGTGTGAGTAGTCAGTAGGTTTCAGTCAAACCGGGATTGATCACTGGGTGGCTGTGAAACACATTCTCAAGTATCTTAAGAGAAAGAGAATTATATGCTAATATATTCCAGTGAGGATATGATCCTAAGGGGATACACAGACTCTGATTTTCAGACGGATGTTGATTCCAGGAAATCCACATCTGGATCAATGTTCACCCTAGGTGGTGGGGCTATTGTGTGGTGGTGTTAGGTTTATTCTAGGTCCCAAGATCAAACAAGCAATGAAAACAATGCGTGAATACATCAACGGAGATAGCGGAATACTCACATCGATCGGTTGAGTCGATTTGGAGACAATCAAGGCCAAAATGCTCACTGCCTTACACGCCCACTGCACAGCCACTGCCTCAATATTTCAGTTTTGAGCTGAGAAACGGAGCTCCAAGCCTCGTCGAACGGATCCCGGCTCATGGGTGAACCTCCCTACCACCTTCGCATGTTCCGTAAGTGTGCTAGCACTTGAGATTTTGCCACAAAATCCCACTCCAAGCTTCCCCACTGCTCACGTTTTTACTGGTTCCAAACCAGTAAGCTATTTGCCCATTTGGGCGTGAACATGAAGAGAGAAATGGGAGAGAGAGAGTTGTATATTAGTTGTAAGAAAAATGGTTTGGTATATCTTATATATAATTTCCAAAATTAAATATATGATATACACTTTTCAAAAGTCAAAGTAATATATGTAACAATATATTACCATCAACTTTTAAAAGCCTTTTCCAACCACTACCAACTACATCAAAGTCACATCTTTCATTCAATCAAGTGACAAGTTGTCACATCACTCAAAGTGACATTTGATTTGACGCTTGATGTGACGAATGATTTGACGCTTGATGTGACTTGCGTTACCGCACTCGAATTCGAAATACGAATGCGCTCGCAATCACACTCGGGCTCGGGTTCGCTAATTCCCATTAGCGATTTTTCCGTCGCGTCGTAATTAAATGATTACGCCTAGCGAATTCACTATTCACGTCGCTAACGAATTAATTCTAAATTAATTCGTTCGCCCGAATTAAAATCCAATTTCAATTCTGCGTCGAAATCCAATTTCGTTCAATATATCGAATATATTAACTTACCGATTAATTCCAAATTAATCGTTCTCTCTCTTTAGACGATATTTTCCTAGATAAAATATCTCTGTTATTAATCCCAGATTAATTTTCTCTCTCTTCTAATTAATCCCAGATTAATATAGAGTACGAGTCATACGTCATCGGTGGATTATTGGGAAGGACCCATGAGATCCCCGGATAAGTTGGCAGTAAATACGGTCGTCGGAGTATCCGAATCACGCACGTACCAAGTACTACGTTCTACTATTTACGAGACAAGGTCGGCTCCTAGCAAAGCACGATGTCTACCAAAATCTCTCGGTCATATTCATCTAAGAATATTAAGATCTATATCAAGCGTAGTATACCAAGTATTGCGTATGTCGGTCCAGTATCGGATAGTCACGTGCTAGGGCTGGGGCTGGATAAGTGTCTGCCCGTCCGAAGCACATGTCGGATGTCTGGTAACTAGTCTCTATAATCGGATATTCATGACCTAGTCATAATATCACGATTGGATGCGCATCACTTAAGAGCACTAATACCGTATCCTGCGTGACATCATCTCCACTATGACTGGAGTGATACTTCCGTCTTGACATCACACCCAACACTCTACGATTCTCAATATACCCAGTATTGGCGTACACAGAACCGGTTAGAGTCCTAGACGACCTCAACCAAAGTATATTGATTGTCGTAAGCATTAGCGATGCAAGTCTCAGGTTAAGACCAAATACACCTACCCTGATGTCGGACTCCCATAGACACATAGTCATAATACCAATGGGATTCCGAGGGGTCTATCCAGAGCGAAGCTGTTTCCCGTACCATCGGTGAAACACAACCTCCTATCGCACTTGCATAAGTATCCAATACTTAAATATATGAGAACTATGCCGTTGTGCCCTCACAACGCGCACAAGTGCAATACTAGCCTATTCCGCATTATCGATGTCCTGTCTCGATAATACTCCGGCTAGGGATGTTTAATGATTTATCCTACGTGGACTGATACTGTCTCATATCATTCTCCATCCAGGAACAAATCATAGGGACCTCTCATCATTTATACATCTAAGGTGATCTAATCACAAATGATAAGAGTGCAATCTCCTTTGTCACATAGTTAATTTGTACAACAACACCATGATCTGTACAAATAGTGACGCTATGGGTCATATTATCCAACAATCTCCCACTTGGCACATAGCCAGTCACTCGAGTGTCTAACACCCGAACTATGTACGGTTCGCTCAAATTGCTGAGAAAAGGTTTTCGTCAGCGGATTTGCATGATTATCATCCGATGCGATTTATACGATCATCACATCGCCACGATGTATGATCCGAACGAATCAGATGAATATAGAAGTATATATCTGGATCGTCGATGAGACCTTTAATTCCTTAGCCTGTGCTGACGCCTAGCTCAGCAGCTAACAGAACTATATCTAATCTAATTAGATTTATTTTTGATCCAAATGGCTTCTATTGCTGCCTCAGCTGCAGCAATAATCCGCATTTGTTGTTTATTCGGCAACAGTTATCTTGCTAGGAAGATTTCCAGCTCACTGTCCCGTTATTCAAACTTTATAGTACCTAGTATTATTAAACTGTTTGGAAACTTGCAGCAGTGATCCCAGTCACTTCAAGTTCTCCTTCTCCATAGTTTTAGACAACATCTTTAGTTCTCTAAGATACTAACAGATGTCCTTAACTTCAATCCAGTGACTATCACTTGGATTGTCCTGATTGTGACTCCATATGCTCAAAGCGTATGAGACACCATATCAAGTACATTTTAAATGTACAATTTCCAGAGAGTGTTAACAACTCCAAATCTATCCCAGTAGATCTTTATTCCTTGAATAAAGGTTGTTACTCCCCAGAATTCTACGGAGAATTTCTATTGAAAGAATATCTATGAAAGCCAAGCTTTCACCAATTGCTATATGGGAATTTAACTGTCAGTGCGCTCTCCACTAACCTCCTTATATACACAAGAATTATTTCGTTTTGAGTCAAATCATGAACCATTATGATTATTTCAAAACGTCAGTTCCAAGAACCTTATGCTTGCTTCAATCCAAACATGGATCGAATAACCCGCAAACCTTGTTTGTCGGTTATACAAAATCGTCAGGATGTTGTAAAATCCTCCAAAAGGTTTCCTTTTCAGGAAAGCGATTTTGATCTACAACTGACACATTTCATAAATGAAATGTACAGCTTCAGCACGCATTATCCAAATGGATTTACAGTGGCAACAGGTAAAAGGTTGAACCGTTATTAACACAATGTTGATAACGATACATTTCCGTCACAAGCCTAGCTTTGTACGTTTGTATGTTGCCATCCATGTATGTCTTCCTTGAAGACGTTTAATGTACCAATAGGCATAATGTCTTGTGTACATCAACTGGTGTCCAAACATAGTTGGTTACATGGAATCCATTTAGGACCTCGGCACTTTGCCATAAATGGAGTCGATACCTTGTATCACTTCCTCAACGTAGTCGGTTTGTTCTTCCTCAATAAGATTGACATCTTTATGAGGTGACATCAGAAACCCATACCCCAGGTTGTTTTCTGGATTTCTCTCCTATCTACGCGGTTCTTGTGTATTCGAAGATTAATGGTTTAGTTTCATCCTTTGATTGAACTATTTATGTTCCATTACGGACTTCGTGCCTTGAACAGTTATTACCCCGATTTTCATCGAGTTTTACTGTCCTCCCACTGACCACTGCTGCATATCGGTATTCCTCTTAGGAAAAACCGCTCATGGTGAGCAACAATTATATTGTTCTCATGTGAGATTTATAAGTACTATACTTATGGTTTCCCTTAGGATAACCTATATTTGGCACTTATCCAATTTGGGTCTTAGTTTGGTATCATCCAAACGTTATGCCTGGCATACCCAAATTATAGGAATGAGAAACCCTGTTTCTTTCCTGTTCATATCCTATATGATATCTGTCAAAACAGATTTATATGGAACCTTATTCTAAATAAGTTTTGCACTGTTAATACATATCCTGTTGAAGGAAATGATTAGCTCAGAGAGCGACTCATAATTAACCTTATCTTGTCCAACAAATTCAGTTTTTGTTCGGACACATCGTCTAACTGACGTGTCTCGGGAGGAGTCCTCATCTGAAAGAATACCATACTCTTTCATGTATGTTTGAAACTTACTGCTTAAGTATTTTCATTTAAGTCTTACCGTTGACGGGCATAATACTATAGTCGATTTTGTTATCTACTTCGTGTCGAAACTCTAAAAATTCCTGATTTGTGTTCTTCAAAAGAAACACATAACCATAACGTGATGTCACATCCGTTAAGGTCACGAAATATTCATGTTCACATCTAGCCTAGCTAGATATGTGGCCCCACTAACTTCACCATGAATAGGGCTAACAGATCGGTCGGTGGCACTTACACTATTACCAAGTAATCAGTGTTTTTAGGTACTTTACCTAATAAACTAGATTCGTAGACTTTATTTGAATAGTCAAATCAGTCCTAGTACCCACTCTTCAAAAGTGCGGATATACGAATCTTGTTTTAATTGTGTCCCAGACAACAATGCCACAAATAAGTCTCTATTGATCAAATCAATTTGAGCTATTTATTGTCATTTTATATGTTTGAGATTTTAATTATATTCAAAATATAAATACTGTTTCTCACATCTAATGTGTTTATCTCAGTATCATCTTTATATAATGAAAACATTTAGTGTTCTAGAATATAAAGGTTTATCCGCAACGGATTAAAACACTGATATAGAGATATGTTACTAGTCCAACTAGTTACATTATAACAGTTCCTAATTTAAGTACACACCCGAAGGGTAGTTCCTAAACTTAGGTATCTACAGTCGAAACAGCGACTTTCGTCCCGTTTCCGATTCGTAGAGCAATCTTAGCTTGAAGTCAGTATCCAGCTCATAGCGGATTCTGAACATCAATACATATATTTTATGTACCACACTAAGTATTTAAAATCTAATTTTAATACTAGTAGTGAACATAACTTGACAAATAATTTTAAAGTCAGAGCCTCGTTCTTTCTTTAATTCCTTCGTGTCTGCCATATCCAAACGACAGTCACTTTGGATATGTCCTTTATCTTCCCAGAAGATCATAATGATTTTGCCTTTGCCCTTTCCCATATTTCAGAAGCCTCTGGCCAAGCCTTGGTTTCTAGAATATTGAAGTAAGGTGCGCCTTGCGCTACTAGCTTAATTGCAAAGTTTGACTTTATCTCCTTGAGATTAGTCATTTATTCTCAAGAATTATTAATTGCAATTTTAATATTTCTTAAATCTAAACATAGATTTATGTCAAGTATTATGAATTAAGCACTAAAGTCATCATCACATAAGTCTTCCAAAGATTATGCTCTACTTATTTGCTTGATTCTGGGCTTAGGCATAATAGGTTATTTTATCAAATAGAATAACTTATTATTTATTTCCAGTACTATCTGAATCCTGAAATTAATTCCCAATTTGAAAATTAAACCATTTAATATTTTAATCCAAGATTATATTTAAATGTCCAATCTTTCAATTTTAATCTTGATTCTAATAGTCCAACTATTTAATCAACGATATGTGGTACTATATATTATAATGATTATAATAGTCCAACTATATAATCAATATAGTCTAAATTAATTAACCTCAATTACATTGATTACTATAGTCTAACTATAAAATCAACTGTAAATTGAAATCAATAATTCAAATATATTGATTACTATAATCCAATTTATAATCAAATATAATACAGTCCAACTGTTAATTAAAAACAACAATTTAAATATTAGTCCAACTAACATTTAATATTACGACGAATGATATTTGTTTGAGCGCGTATGGCGAGTAATTGAACGAATATTGCAAATTCAATTCTTGCTCCCACTATTTTTCGTCGAGCTCTAAACCCTCTGTCGAGTACTCGGGAAACCGTGTTTCCTAGTGGGCTAGGATCCCGTTAAATATCACACAATCTTGACTTTGGCCAACAAATTGTATGATAATTAACTAGGTAGATCTCGAAGATCAATTGGATATATCCAACTCCTAGATCTAGTAGGTGGACATCCAAGTCCGAAACATATATCTCATATATGCCTATATATCCAATATATACCCTAACCTTTTTCCTCTGAATCAACTAGGCCTTGGCTTTGGCACAAAAAACCTAATGATCCCAGTCAAGCGCGGACCCCTTGACCATGGAAGCTTCGTAATCAATGTCGATGGACAAGAAGTGGTCTTGACTTGGCCAACAAACCACAACTTGGACAAGACACCAATATGGAACAAAGCCTCGTGATTCAAACACATCTTCGACGGACAGGGGCTTGACTTTGGCCAACAACCCATGCCAATCTCGGATCTTGAGTAAGAATCACTCAATGGAAGGAAAAACGCATGATATTTGTTGAGGGCTTTTCGCGTGTAAATTGGCTACCAATTTAATTATCTTTGTTAAGGTCTCATCATCATACACCCTTAAACATGCATTCTAAATACATAATAAAGCGAGTATGAAATAAAATAATAATGATATGCGGATGGATACTTTACATTGATCCTAGATCAAATCTCTCCCTTTCTCACTCAAGCTAGCACTTGCCACTACTTCTACCCGTTACACTACACTTCTAAAGAAACCTCATATACATTGAGGGGAATATGTGAGAAGAGAATACAAAGAGAATAGAGGTGATAAGGCTGGACACGCAGGTCCAATTTAATAAATTGAATTTATTACAACAATTTCCAAAATTGCCCACCCATCTAATATCCATCCGATATACATTATTCATTCATCAACCACATATTCACACATAAGCATGCTATCAATCAATCTAATCAAATTAATTAATCTGATAATTATGTGATCATCCAATGTTCAAACAACGATTTGATTTTGCTCGAGTCAAACTCGTTTTTGCGAATAAGTACTCAAAGTACGAATTCTTGAATTAAATTAAACTACATCATTAAATCCAATTTAACATGTATTTAATACTAATTCACTATTTAATTCCAAATTAAATATTACACTTTATTAATAAACCTTTTACGATTTAAATTCCAAATTTAATCGTAACGCGTCTCAAAGACCGATTAACGTCCAACGTCAATTCAATTAAAGTCCAATGGGCTTTTAATGATTTCTTAAGGCGTGGACTTTTGGTCAACTCGGGTCAAACCGATAACCAAAGTCCAATCCGAGATTTACCCCATAAGCCCATAAATCAATCTTGGCCCATTAGGCCCAATTGAACTTTAAAGGTTCATTAGTCGCCTTTGGGCTTTATGGTTAAGGTTTTGGGCCCAATTGGATCCAATCCATTTGGCCTAAACCCAACTTGATAAAATCAAGCCCAATAGGCCCAAATACAACATTAGAAGACCAAATCCAATTTAAGGCCTCAAATAATTAAATTACATAAATCCAATTTAGCAATTTAATTACCTAAAGTGTATAATATGACTAATCAACTAAATCAACATTTCCAAAACATCATATTAGTCCAATTAATCATACTCAACTCATTATTATATGTCCAACACACAAAATGAAAAATCAAACCCATTTACATGCTTCATGCTCTCGGCCAAGGAAGGATTTTGTGTCCGATTCGGTTTCAATCCAATCGAACCCACAATCGACATTAAATCACCATCCAATTTGATTTCATACACATCCAATGTCACAAAATCAAAATCACCAAGACATTCAAGGGCATATTGAATTCGGCCATGTGAAGTAAATTGGGGATTAATGTTCAATTCAAAATTCAATCTAATTGACTTCAAATTAACATCATCCTACATGATTCTAACTCATCCAATGAATCAAAACCAAAAATTCCAAGAACTCCAAATACAATACACATTCGGCCAACTCATGAAATTTGGGGGGAAAATAATTCCAAATTAATTTTCAACAAATTGGTCCAACCAAAATGCAATTCAACATCATTTAAACATGCTCAATCAAACAATTTAACTAAATCATGCTCTCAAAATCAATTTACCCAAATTTTAACCCTAAAAGTTTCATGCTTGAACCTAAGGCTCTTGATGCATTGTTAGGTTTATTCTAGGTCCCAAGATCAAACAAGCAATGAAAACAATGCGTGAATACATCAACGGAGATAGCGGCGGAATACTCACATCGATCGGTTGAGTCGATTGGAGACGAATCAAGGCAAAAAATGTCCACTGCCTTACCCGCCCACTGCAGCAGTCCACTGCCTCAATATTTCAGTTTTGAGCTGAGCGAAAACGGAGCTCCAAGCCTCGTCGAACGGATCCCGGCTCATGGGTGAACCTCCCTACCACCTTCGCATGTTCCGTAGTGTGCTAGCACTTGAGATTTTGCCACAAAATCCCACTCCAAGCTTCCCCACTGCTCACGTTTTTACTGGTTCCAAACCAGTAAGCTATTTGCCCATTTGGACGTGAACATGAAGAGAGAAATAGGAGAGAGAGAGTTGTATATTAGTTGTAAGAAAAATGGTTTGGTATATCTTATATATAATTTCCAAAATTAAATATTGATATACACTTTTCAAAAGTCAAAGTAATATATGTAACAATATATTACCATCAACTTTTAAAAGCCTTTTCCAACCACTACCAACTACATCAAAGTCACATCTTTCATTCAATCAAGTGACAAGTTGTCACATCACTCAAAGTGACATTTGATTTGACGCTTGATGTGACGAATGATTTGACGCTTGATGTGACTTGCGTTGCCGCGCACTCGAATTCAAAATAGGAATGCGCTCGCAATCACACTCGGGCTCGGGTTCGCTAATTCCCAATTAGCGATTTTTCCGTCGCGTCGTAATTAAATGATTACGCCTAGCGAATTCACTATTCACGTCGCTAACGAATTAATTCTAAATTAATTCGTTCGCCCGAATTAAAATCCAATTTCAATTCTGCGTCGAAATCCAATTCGTTCAATATATCGAATATATTAACTTACCGATTAATTCAAATTAATCGTTCTCTCTCTTTAGACGATATTTTATCCTAGATAAAATATCTCCGTTATTAATCCCAGATTAATTCTCTCTCTCTTCTAATTAATCCCAGATTAATATAGAGTACGAGTCATACATCATCGGTGGATTATTGGGAAGCGACCCATGAGATCCCCGGATAGTTGGCAGTAAATACGGTCGTCGGAGTATCCGAATCACGCACGTACCAAGTACTACGTTCTACCGATTTATGAGACAAGGTCGGCTCCTAGCAAAGCACGATGTCTACCAAAATCTCCGGTCATATTCATCTCAGAATATTAAGATCTATATCAAGCGTAGTATACCAAGTATTGCGTATGTCGGTCCAGTATCAGATAGTCACGTGCTAGGGCTGGGGCTGGATAAGTGTCTGCCCCGTCCGAAGCACATGTCGGATGTCTGGTAACTAGTCTCTATAATCGGATATTCATGACCTAGTCATAATATCACGATTGGATGCGCATCACTTAAGAGCACTAATATCGTATCCTGCGTGACATCATCTCCACTATGACTGGAGTGATACTTCCGTCTTGACATCACACCCAACACTCTACGATTCTCAATATACCCAGTATTGGCGTACACAGAATCGGTTAGAGTCCTAGACGACCTCAACCAAAGTATATTGATTGTCGTAAGCATTAGCGATGCAAGTCTTAGGTTAAGACCAAATACACCTACCCTGATGTCGGACTCCCA
>SKCR01052359.1:0-21340 GCA_019454045.1 Zanthoxylum bungeanum | reverse complement strand
TATTGGTACTATAAGTCTTCAAGGAAGACGTACATGGATGGCAATATACCAAGTATAAAGCTAGGCTTTTAACGGAAATGTATCGTTATCGACATTGTGATTGATTACGATTCACCTTTTACCTATTGCCACTGTAGATCCTTTTGGATGATGCTTGCTGACGCGAGCATAACTTCTTGGAATTATCATTTTGATGCAATCATAATGGTGTATGATTTAATTCAAAACGAAAATGATTCTAGTGTAAATAAGAGGGTTAGTGGGAGCGCACTGACAGTGGCTGTCCTATAAAATAATGATAATATGTCATTTCTTGGAAATGATATTCCCATAAAATAAATGTCGGCGAAAGCTTGGCTTTCGAAATACTCTCCGTGGAACCGTACATTGAAAAATGTACAAGACCTGATGTATCATACGCTTTGAGCATATGGATTCACAAACAGGACAATCCGAGTGATAGTCACTGGATTGATGTTAGGAACATCCGTTAGTATCTTAGAGAACTAAGGATGCTGTTTTAGTCTATGGAGTAGGAGAACTTGAAGTGACTGGGATCACTGCAGCAAGTTTCCTATAACCGATAAAGACGACTAAAAGTCGCAAACGGTGGTACTATACAGTTTGAATAACGGTGCAGTGAGCTGGAAATATTCCGAGCAAGATAACTGTTGCCGAATTAACAACAAATGCGGATTATTGCTGCTAGCTGCAGGCAGCAATAGAAGCCATTTGGATCGATAATAAATCTAATTAGATTAGATATAGTTCTGTTAGCAGCTGAGCTAGGCGTCAGCACATGCCAAAGAATTAAAGGTCTCATCGACGATCCAGATATATACTTCTATATCATCTGATTCGTTCGGATCATACATCGTGGCGATTTGATGATCGTGTAAATCGCGTCAGACGATAATTAAGCAAATCCGCTGACGAAATAATTTTCCTCAGCAATTTGAGCGAATTGTACATAGTTCGGGTGTTAGACACTCGAGTGACTGGCTATGTGCCAAGTGGGAGATTGTTGGATAATATGACCCATAGCGTCACTATTTGTACAGATCACGGTGTTGCTGTACAAATTAACTATGTGACAAGGAAATTGCACTCTCATCATTTGTGATTAGATCACCATAGATGTATAAATGAAGAGAGGTCCATATGATTAGTTCCTGGATTGAGATGATATGAGACAGTATCAATCCCCGAAGGATTAATCATTAAATAATCCCTAGCCGGACGAAGTATTATCGAGACTGGACATCGATAATGCAGAATAGGCTAGTATTGCACTTGTGCGCATTGTGAGGGCACAACGGCATAGTTCTCATATAATAAGTATTGGATACTTATGCAAGTGCGATAGGAGGTTGTGTTTCACCGATGGTACGGGAAACAGCTTCGCTCTGGATAGACCCCTCGGAATCCCATTGGTATTATGACTATGTGTCTATGGGAGGCCGAAATCGAGGTAGGTGTGTATAGTCTTAACCTGAGACTTGTATCGCTAATACTTGCGATAATCGGTAGACTTTGGTCTTGGGTTACAGGGCTTTAACCGGTTCTGTGTACACCGCTTCTGGGTTGTGTTTATCAGAGAGTCGTAGTGTATTGGGTGTGATGTCGAGACGGAAGTGTCACTTCAGTCATATTGGAGTTGATGTCACACAGGATACGGTACTAGTGCTCTTGAGTGTTGCGCAACCAATCGGGATATTGTGACCAGGTCATGTATATCCGATTTATAGAGACTATGTTACCAGACATCCGACATGTGCTTCTTCGGAGGGCAGACACTTATCCAGCCCCAGCCCTAGCACGTGATTATCCGATACTGGGCCGATTTCCGATATACAATACTACGGTATATACTACGCTTGATACAGATCTATATATTCCTGTAAGAATATTCTGGAGAATTGGGTAGGCATGGCGTTTTGCTAGAGGCTAACCTTGTCTTGTAAGTCGATATTAAACTAGTAGGTACTTACGTGTTCGGACAGTCCGACGATCGTATTTACTGCCAACATATCCGGAGATCTCATGGGTCGGTTCCTGAAGATTCACCGATGATGTATTACTCGCACTTTGATTAATCTGGGATTAATTAGAAGAGAGAGATATAATTAATCTGGGATTATTCGATGAGAGAGAAAATTAATCTGGGATTAATTACGGAGATATTTTATCTCGGATAAAATATCGTTAAAGAGAGAGAACGATTAATTTGGAATTAATCGATAAAATAATATATTTGATATATTAATCGAAATTGGATTTCGACGCGGAATTAAAAATAGATTTTAATTCGGGCGAACGAATTAATTTAGAATTAATTCGTTAGCGACGTGAATAGTGAATTCGCTAGGCGTAATCACTTAATTACGACGCGACGGAAAATTCGTTAATTTGGAATTAGCGAACCCGAGCCCAAGAGTGATTGCGAGCGCATTCGCATTTCGAATTCGAGCGAGCCACGCTGAGTCACATCAAGCGTCAAATCGCTAGTCGCGTCAATCGTCACATCAATTGTCACTTTGAGTGATGTGACTTGACAATATGTCACTTTATTAAAGTGAATAGATGTGATGTGAAAAGTGATGTGATATGACTTACAGTATAAAGTAATTGTGATGGAATATGAAAAGGTTTTGGGAATATATATAAATGTTTTATTTATTTTGGGAAAACGACATATGAATAAATCTTAGATATTACTTTTTCTTTTCCCTTTTACTATTCATTCGGTACTCTCTCTCCTTTTACGTTTTTTCTCTCCATCTCTTTTCCCTCTCTTTCTCTTCTTCCTCTCCTTCACGGTTTGGAACCGTTTCATCTTCTCAAACTTTCTGGTTTGCCGAATTTAAAGGGAAGCAAGGAAGATGAAGAGTGCTAGCACACCTTGAGTGATACATAGGTGATAGGGAAGTGATTCCGTGAGCATGGAAGCTTGAAGCTTTGAGCTTCAATGGAGCTCATCAATGGCCGAACATGGAGGAAGCCGAACCAGTCCAAACCGAGCAGCCCACTGCCTTGGAGAGCTGTTGCCGTGAGCTTGGAGGATGCAAAACGCATCTTGTTCTTCATTTCATCAAAACCGAAATTCAATGTGAGTATATTCCGCACCTCTTTTGATGTGTTCATATGCGGTTTTTATGCATGATTTGTGATCCTTGGGACTTTGATTGAACACTTACAGCCCTAGCATGTAACTTTAAAAATAACACCATATGCAGCCATCACGCCCTCTCTCTATATAAATAAAACACTGCCCACAAACCCAAAAAAAAAAAAAAACGCTCTCTCCCCCTAGACACATACCCTTCTCCGCCAATTCATGAATTACAAATAGACCACTCACACCTGCCATAGTCGTGACCACTCCTCAAACACACAAAGATAAAACACCTAAACAAAAACCCTAGATCTCTCCTTTAAAAGACACACGCACAGACCAAATAAAAAGACAAGCCTGCTTCACACATTGCCCCTTAACGCCTGCTCCACACGTCCACACTAGCTTCACTCCACCACCTCAGCATATCCCACAAAATCACCTGCCTTCACGTGAACTGCATGCTCTTGCGCCTAACCACACTAAGCCATCTTCCCCATTGCACGTAACAACCACACTGCCATAAGCCACCTGCCCCTTGCAACCCATCACGCCTCATGCACCATAAGCCCTCGCCAATCTGCCCTCATCAATCAAACGCACCTACAACCGAATCGCACACACAGCCCACGTAACTGCCCACTGCACAACCCCCCTGCCGAGAATAGCCCCATTTAGTGCCCACTGCACAACCCCTAAACCTGCTGAGAATAGCACCATTTACTGCCCAGAATTGTCGCAAAATTGACCCTGAAAATAGTCCAGAAAATATCCTAAATTCACCCTAACACATTGACAAAACCCCCCCTCAAAATCGCCTAAAAACAGCAGCCTCTTGCCCTTCAAAAACACCCAAAATAGTAGTCTAAATTATCAAAAAAACATGACCAGAAAATACAGCAAAAACAGCAGTAAAATAGTCAAAACAGTAGCTTGAGCAGCAAAACAGCAAAGAAAGATGTAGACCAGTGAACCAGAAAAGTTGCGGAGTGATAGCCTTTCCAACGGACTTGTAACGCGCTTCTGAAAGTCGACATAAAAGGTTAGACCTGAGGGTATTTTTCACATCCATTTTCATTCATATTTTTATTATTTATTGAGTTTCATTTGCATGATTATTGTGGAGTGAAGCATGTTACGGCCCTTGAATAGATAGAAAATGCATGAATTGTAAAATGATGTATGTTGTGGCCCTTGAATAAAATGAAAAATGTGTCACCTCTCGTGGTATATAGGATGGAAACCCGGACATAAATTTCATAGCCGATTCCGAATGGACGGTAGTATGATCTGTACTCGGGATACAACTCTACGTACCACTTGAGTAAACGGCGCATATTTCATGTTATGTTGTTTTGATTTGTTTATTATTTGCTATTTGATTTCCGCATGTTATTTGTTTATGTAATGATGAGATAAAGTGCATGGGCTTAGTAAGTGCGATTAAAGGTCCTCTATTTTGAGAGGTTAAAATCCTTTACCACGATGCTTTGCCGCGCCGGATGATGTATATTCGGTTGAATGTGAGATATGTTCAATCGCGTATGCGAAGTTCGATATTGTTGTCTTTATTTCTTATATGCATCGTGTTATTAGCGTATGGGCTTAGTAAGTGCGATTAAAGGTCCTCTATTTTGAGAGGTTAAAATCCTTTACCACGATGCTTTGCCGCGCCGGATAATATATATTCGATTGGATGTGAGATATGTTCAATCGGATACACGAAGTCCGATATCATTGTCTTTAATTTTTATATATGTATTGTGTTGTTTGCGCATGGGCTTAGTAAGTGCGATTAAAGGTCCTCTATTTTGAGAGGTTAAAATCCTTTACCACGATGTTTTGCCGCGCCGGATGATGTATATTCGGTTGAATGTGAGATATGTTCAATCGGGTATACGAAGTCCGATATTGTTGTCTTTATTTCTTATATGCATCATGTTATTAGCGTATGGGCTTAGTAAGTGCGATTAAAGGTCCTCTATTTTGAGAGGTTAAAATCCTTTACCACGATGATTTGCCGTGCCGGATAATGTATATTCGATTGGATGTGAGATATGTTCAATCGGATACACGAAGTCCGATATCATTGTCTTTACTTTTTTATATATGTATTGTTTTGTTTGCGTATGGGCTTAGCACGTGGGATTAAAGGTCCTCTAAGTCAAGGGGTTAAAAATTTTTACCACGATGCTTTGCCGCGCTTCTTACTATGTCATTTAACCTTTTGTGTATCATTGCTTCACTTACACATGCATCACGAAGTTCCATATAGTTATCTTCATTTTTGTACGCATTATAATGAAATGCGCATGGGCTTATTATGTTGGACTAAAAGGTTCTCCGTTTGGGGAAGAAAAGCCTAAAAGGCTACCTTTACCACGATATTTTCCGCGTCTTCCATCCATTGATTGCATCATCTACCCTTGTCTTAGCTTGATCTATTGTCACTCATATATCAATGTTATGATAGCATTTGGGTATTATTTCTCACGGTATATAGGATGAAAACCCAGACATAAATTCCGTAGCCGATTCCGAATGGACGGTAGTGTGGTCTGTACTTGGGAAACAATTCCACATACCACTTGAAAAATGCCCACGTGTGTGTCAATCTTGGATATCATATTCCGTATCACGTCATTGCATGTCTATTCCGTATTCATAATTGCCTCTTCAGTTGTTTATTTTCATTATGCGCCTAATTGTCTTTCCTTAATATGCATGCTTGTATGGATGTCATTTGTTTGCGCTTCTGTGTCTACCAATGTGAAATTGTATGCTTTCCGTATGTCAATTTATCTTTATGCATGCAAATTCGGACATAGATTATATGCAAATAGGTTGTATGCAAATTTGGACATAGATTGTATAGACATAGATTGTATGCAAATATGAAGATGTGTTACATGTGAACTTGGATGAACTTTTGATTTATGCATGTGAAATAGAATACCCTTGGGAATGTATGTTTCTAGATTCGATTAAATTATTGCAAAAATCATATCATTACAAGTGGCATAAGTAAGGGACCATTCCGAACCCAATGGATTGAGGTCTTCCATTGTGATGGGTGAGTGCGGCCTTAAATCTTTGTCCCGGTTCACACCGAGTGGCGACTCCATTATTCTCCGATTTATTCCCCCGCGGGCTACTCCGTACTCCTAACCGGGCCGCGAGCCCAAAACAGCATGCGTCACCCAGTTTCTGTGTCCCACAGTCTAGCGACTCCACTGGGGATAGAGAATCGGCCCCGAAATAATATCTTGTAATATTATGATTTGTGCTTTAAGTTAACCGTTCCTATAGTGGGTTGAAAGGGGTTTAATCAAAGGCACTTTTAAGGCTAGGTAGTGGTTTGGTGTCTTCCTTCACTCACTACCTTTCTATAAGGAAAAGTTGTGAAGGCACCTAGATAATCATCTACTCGTAGCCTACTGTGATGGACTAATTTGGAGGACTCGTTGTTTATTTCTGACACCAAGCGATAAGAGCCTAAGAGGCTTGGGTACTTAAGAGAGCCTCGCTCCACCCTCCCTCTGGGGAATCTACAATGGGAAATCCATTTGACAGTCAGTCACACACCATAGCTCGTTGGCACGTACCTTAGTGTATAAAAAAGGTGCGCTCACTTGGTCATTTAGACCCTTGAGTTGGGAGACCTAGTTGTGGGTAATCCTTCGTCAGCGAGAGCCTTTATCCACACCCCCGTAAACCCACATGAGAACCTTAGTCGTAGAACTAATAAGAATTATTTACTTGTGCTTGTGTTTGGGAACATTGTCGTTTGGATCCATTCAGAACTTTTGTCATGAGGTATGGGCTTGTTGGGCCATTTAAACTAGGACAATAACATATCCTATGATGATTGAGCCAAAAGCTTCTAAAATGCCAATGGACCATTATATGCTTGTGTTTGGGAACATTGTCGTTTGGATCCTTTCGGACCTTTTGTCATGAGGTATGGGCTTGTTGGGCCATTTAAACTGGGATAAGAACATATCTTATGATGATTGGGCCAAAAGCTTCTAAAACGCCAATGGGCCATTATATGTTTGTGTTTAGGAACATTATCATTTGGATACGGTTGGACTTATTGCCATGAGATGTGAACTTGTTGGGCCATTTAAAGTGGGACGAGTTCACTCCTATGATAGTTAGCCCAAAAGCTTCTAAAATGATGATGGGCCGATTTGTGTGAAAATTTTAATGAGTTGATATATTCCTTGTATCGCATGCATCTCATTCACCTCATACATACATGCATCATGCTAACCCTTGTGTTCTAAAAGACATCATAGATTCCCGTTGGGTTAGAGATTAGGGAAGACTCACTAAGAGGCCAATAGCAAATATGAGTGGATAAGAAAATGAAGTATCTCGCATAGACCAGCTGGAGAATGGTCTCACCAAGGTTACCGAACAATTGCAAGCCTTGACTAATGTTGTGGCTAATATGGTTGTGCCCCGGGCTGGGGGAAGTTCTGAGAATGTGAGGCATGAGGAGCCTCTGAACAGGTTGGGGGATGACATCCCCGCTTTTGAGGACGACATGGCAGAGTATGCGACAGGCAGAATGACTAAGAATCAGGCAGAATTGCAAAGGCTCTGAGATCAAGTAGAATCGGTTACCCACAAAATGAGGGGTAAGCATGAAGACTTGTTGGATTATGAGGCAATGACCTTCGAGGAACAGTTGCCAGCTCAATTCAAGATGCCGGATATGGCCAAGTTCAACGGGAATGGGGATCCGAGGGTCCATCTCCGTCAGTATGTTTCCGTTATGAGTTCAGTGGGCTTGTCACAGCGCCAAGTGCAGAAAATGTTTGGGATGTCACTTGAAGGGGCGCCGGTAGCATGGTATCATAACCTTGAAAGAAAGGTTAAGGAAGACTGGAGGGAACCGGCATATGCTTTTCTAAAACAGTATGTCACAGATTTAGAGATTGACTTATCACTTCGTGACTTGGAGAATACCAAGCAGAAACCGGAGGAAAGTTTCAAAGAGTTTGTGGATCGCTGGAGAAGCCAGCTTTTAAAAATGCAGACTCGGCCTTTAGAGAAAGACCAAATTAAGATGATTATCAAGGGCACCAAGCCCTCTATTTATGGTAAGCTGAGGAGGATGACCTCAATGATTACTAATTTCTGACAATTGAGAGAGACTGTTATGGATATTGAAGAAGATGAGGCTGAAAACAGAAAGTTTTATGGCCAAAATAGAAGAACTTTTGGGGGGCCTTCTGAGACCAAGCCCGCTACTGCCGAGGTTGCTACCGTCAAGAACAGACGATTCTCCAATCTTGGTAGACCTTTGTCAAATGTATTTGAAAAGCTGAAGATGCAAGGATTTCTAGAACCTTTGGAACCTAGGCCATTTCCAAACCTTGTGCCACCGCTCAACCTAAACCAGTATTGTTACTTCCATCAAGAAAAAGGCCATGACACCGAAAACTGCACCCGCCTTAGGCATGAGGTCCAAAACCTCATTGACTCCATTGACTCCCATAAAATACCCAATCCAGAAAAAGAACAACCCAACACACACATGAACCCTCAACCATAAAGCCACTCAACCACCCAGGCTTCTTGCATTGAGATAAAGGATAACAGTGAAAAACCATAGGCCAATGAAGAAGGCAATGTTGTGAATGATGAAGTTATTCCTCCTAGTTTATTTGATCCTGCATTTTTAATATAGACATTGATTTAGTCGACATGTTCGAACCATTTTCTTAAATGATAATAAAGACGTTCATTTCGCTGAATCTCTTCTGCAATATGAGTATATTTGAGAAAAGCATTCAACCTGGGTACTATGAAATTTAGTGATGTTTAGAACACGGGGAATCCTCGGAATAAGCAAGCAGAAAAGATAAGATAGCCATTCAGAAATTGGGAAATGGGGGTAGTGAAATTATCAGACTTGGAAGAGAATTAGTTCACCGAGCCGATCAACGTAGACAGATTGAAGCAGTGGCTTGCCTGAGGAAAAGAAGACTGAGCAGTCACCAAGAGAATTGGTAGAAGACCTAACCCGACGGGATAGGAACATTCATCCATGCATACACGTAACACATTTTGCATCCTTTTGTGTTTGTTTTGTTTTGTGTTCACAGGTTTTGAAGAAGAAAAAAGAAAGCGGCAAAGAACAAGCTAATCAGAAACGGTAAAAAGCACAGTATCAGATTTGGGTAATATCCCAGGGTTGAGGCCCATTTGAGTTTGAGTTTTAGGTATGGCACTCTGGGGGTGAGGCCCACATTAGCATCAACATCAGTCTTGCAGGGTATGGCACTCTGGGGGCGAGGCCCCACATCAGTTTCAGTATCAGTCTGGGGCGAGGCCCACCTCAGTACCAGTTTGAGGGGCGAGGCCCCACATCAGTATCAGTTTTGGGGCGAGGCCCACATTAGTTCGGGAACAAAGCCCACAGTCTGCTCAGATCAGGGAATAAAGCCCACATTCAGTACAGTTCGGGAACAAAGCCCACATTCAGCTCAGATCAGTGAATAAAGCCCACATTCAGTACAATTAGGGAACAAAGCCCACAGTCGGCTCAGATCAGGGAATAAAGCCCACATTTAGTGCAATTCAGGAACAAAACCAACAGTCAACTCAGATCGGGGATAAAGCCCACATTCAGTATAATTCAGGAACAAAGCCCACATTCAGTACAATTCAGGAACAAAGCCCACAGTCAGCTCATATCGGGAATACAGCCCAGGAATATAAAGCTCTCTCTCAGCACAGTTCGGGAATACATCCCAGAGAAATAAAGCTCTCTCTCAGCACAGTTCGGGAATACAGCCCAGGAGAATAAAACTCTCTCTCAGTACAGTTCGGGAATACAGCCCAGGAGAATAAAGCTCTCTCTCAGCACGGTTCGGGAATACAGCCCAGGAGAATAAAGCTCTCTCTCAGTACAGTTTGGGAATACAGCCCAGAGGAATAAAGCTCTCTCTCAGCACAGTTCGGGAATACAGCCCAGGAGAATAAAGCTCTCTCTCAGCACGGTTCGGGAATACAACCCAGGGGAATAAAGCCCTATCTTAACACAGTTCGGGAATAAAGCCTAGGGGAATAAAGCCCACTTTCAAAACAACTCGGGAATAAAGCCCTATCTTAACACAGTTCGGGAACAAGGCCCAGAGGAATATAGCCCTATCTTTACACAGTTCAGGAACAAAGCCTATGGGAATAAAGCCCACTTTCAAAGCAGTTCGGGAACAAGGCCCAGGGGAATAAAGCTCTATCTTAACACAGCTCGAGAATAAAGCCTAGAGGAATAAAGCCCTATCTTAACACAATTCGGGAACAAGGCCCAGGAGAATAACGCCATATCTTGATACAGTTTGGAAAAAAGCCTAGAGGAATAAAGCCTACCTTCAATACAGTTTGGGAACAAGGCCCAGGGGAATAAAGCCCTATCTTTACACGGTTCAGGAGCAAAGCCTAAAGGAATAAAGCCCGCTTGCAAAACAACTCGGGAATAAAGCCCATGAGAATAAAGCTCTCTCTCAACGCAGTTCAGGAATAAAGCCCAGAGGTCAAAGCATCTCAGGATAACAAGTAAGTTAAGCAACAGCTGGCGAGCCAGGTAAGTGAAAATGCATTGCATAACTTTGATAGGATTGTCACTGTTACACATTACACAAGTCCTATCAAAGTGGGGGCGACTGTAGGCACTGCATTTTTGCATGTGAGTCCCTATGATGAGTCTCATTTGGAGGCACTACCTTTTTAGTCGAGGAAGTTGCGGGAAATGGTTGTCGGAAGGGAATCGGTATTTTGTTAAATTTTATTCGCTTGTTTAGCTCCAGGCTCACTCGTTGGACCTCCGTTTTAAAGCACATTTAGCCTAAAAAACCCGCAAACCATTTAACCTTGGTCCAAACCCACTCACCAAGCCAACACAACACCTAACCCACCAAGACAAGCCCACACGCCCAAGCCTTGGCCCACACGCCCAAGCCCACTTAAAACACATCCAAATTAATTAAATATATATTTAACACATGACAAAATTAATAAAATCTAAAAATCACATACCAAATTAAATAAATCAAATAAAATATAAAATATATCCCTACCTAAATTAAACTAAATCATATCCAAATTTAAAAATCACCTACCAATTTAATATAATTTCCACCAAAAAATAAATATCATTGCCTAAACTATTTAAATCAAATACCACACATGCATTATTTAATTGATTTATTTCCTTATTGAAAAGCCATGCAAACCCTAGCCCTAGCATATAACTATAAAAATAACACCATATGCAGCCCTCACGCCCTCTCTCTATATAAATAAAACACTGCCCACAAACCCAAAAAAAAAAAAAAAACGCTCTCTCCCCCTAGACACATACCCTTCTCAGCCAATTCACAAATTACACAACGACCACTCACACCTGCGATAGCCGTGACCACTCATCAAACACACAAAGACAAAACACCTAAAGAAAAACCCTAGATCTCTCCTCTAAAAGACACACGCACAGACCAAATAAAAAGACAAGCATGCTTCACACATTGCCCCTTAACGCCTGCTCCACACGTCCTCACTAGCTTCACTCCACCGCCTTAGCATATCCCACAAAATCACCTGCCTTTACGTGAACTGCATGCTCTTGCGCCTAACCACACTAAGCCATCTGCCCCATGCACGTAACAACCACACTGCCATAAGCCACATGCCCCTTGCACCCATCACGCCTCACACACCATAAGCCCTCGCCAATCTGCCATCATCAATCAAACGCACCTACAACTGAATTACACACACAGCCCATGTAACTGCCCACTGCACAACCCCTAAACCTACCGAGAATAGCCCCATTTACTGCCCACTGCATAACCCCTAAACCTGCCGAGAATAGCCTCATTTACTGCCCAGAATTGACATAAAATTGACCCTGAAAACAGTCCAGAAAATATCCTAAATCCACCCTAAAACAATGACAAAACCCCCCCTCAAAACCGCCTAAAAACAGCAGCCCCTTGCCCTTCAAAAATACCCAAAATAGTAGCCTAAATTATCAAAAACATTGACCAGAAAATACAGCAAAAACAGCAGAAAAACGGAGTCAAAATAATAGCTTGAGCAGCGAAGCAGCGAAGAAAGACGTAGACCAGTGAACCAGAAAAGTTGCGGAGTGATAGCCCTTCCGACGGACTTGTAACGCGCTTCTGAAATTCGACATAAAAGGTTAGACCTGAGGGTATTTTTCAAATCCATTTTCATTCATATTTTTATTATTTATTGAGTTTCGTTTGCATGATTATTGTGGAGTGAAGTATGTTGCGACCCTTGAATAGATATAAAATGCATGAATTGTAAAATGATGTATGTTGTGGCCCTTGAATAAAATGAAAAATGTGTCGCCTCTCGTGGTATATAGGATGGAAACCCGGACATAAATTTTATAGTCGATTCCGAATGGACGGTAGTATGATCAGTACTCGGGATACAACTCCACGTACCACTTGAGTAAACGGCGCATATTTCGTGTTATGTTGTTTTGATTTATTTATTATTTGCTACTTGATTTCCGCATGTTATTTGTTTATGTAATTATGAGATAAAGCGCATGGGCTTAGTAGGTGCGATTAAAGGTCATCTATTTTGAGAGGTTAAAATCCTTTACCACGATGTTTTGCCGCGCCGGATGATGTATATTCGGTTGAATGTGAGATATGTTCAATCGGGTATACGAAGTCCGATATTGTTGTCTTTATTTCTTATATGCATCGTGTTATTAGCGTATGGGCTTAGTAAGTGTGATTAAAGGTCCTCTATTTTGAGAGGTTAAAATCCTTTACCACGATGTTTTGCCGCGCCGGATAATGTATATTCGATTGGATGTGAGATATGTTCAATCAGATACACGAAGTCCGATATCATTGTCTTTACTTTTTATATATGTATTGTGTTGTTTGCGCATGGGCTTAGTAAGTGCGATTAAAGGTCCTCTATTTTGAGAGGTTAAAATCCTTTACCACGATGCTTTGCCGCGCCAGATGATGTATATTCGGTTGAATGTGAGATATGTTCAATCGGGTATACGAAGTCCGATATTGTTGTCTTTATTTCTTATATGCATCGTGTTATTAGCGTATGGGCTTAGTAAGTGCGATTAAGGTCCTCTATTTTGAGAGGTTAAAATCCTTTACCACGATGCTTTGCCGCGCCGGATAATGTATATTCGATTGGATGTGAGATATGTTCAATCGGATACACTAAGTCCGATTTCATTGTCTTTACTTTTTTATATATGTATTGTGTTGTTTGCATATGGGCTTAGTAAGTGGGATTAAAGGTCCTCTAAGTCAAGGGGTTAAAAACCTTTACCACGATGCTTTGCCGCGCTTCTTACTATGTCATTTAACCTTTTGTGTATCATGCTTCACTTACACATGCATCACGAAGTTCCATATAGTTATCATCATTTTTGTACGCATTGTAATGAAAGGCGCATTGGCTTATTATGTTTGACTAAAAGGTTCTCCGTTTGGGGAAGAAAAGCCTAAAAGGCTACTTTTACCACGATATTTGTCGCGTCTTCCATCCATTGATTGCATCATCTACCTTGTCTTAGCTTGATCTATTATCACTCGTATATCCATGTTATGATAGCATTTGGGTATTATTTCTCGCCGTATATAGGATGGAAACCCAGACATAAATTCCGAATGGACGATAGTGTGGTGTACTTGGGATACAATTCCACGTACCACTTGAAAAATGCCCACGTGTGTGTCAATCTTGGATATCATATTCTGTATCACGTCATTCCACGTCTATTCCGTATTCATAATTGCCTCTTCAGTTGTTTATTTTCATTATGCGCCTAATTGTCTTTCCTTAATATGCATGCTTGTATGGATGTCATTTGTTTGCGCTTTTGTGTCTACCAATGTGAAATTGTATGCTTTCCGTATGTCAATTTATCTTTATGCATGCAAATTCGGACATAGATTATATGCAAATAGGTTGTATGCAAATTTGGACATAAATTGTATGCAAATAGGTTGTATGCAAATATGAAGATGTGTTACATGTGAACTTGGATGAACTTTTGATTTATGTATGTGAAATAGAATACCCTTGGGAATGTATGTTGCTAGATTCGATTAAATTATTGCACAAATCATATCATTACAAGTAGCATAAGTAAGGGACCATTCCGAACCCAATGGTTTGAGGTATTCCCTTGCGAGGGGTGAGTGCGGCCTTAAATCTTTGTCCCGGTTCACACCGGGTGGCGATTCCATTATTCTCCGGTTTCGTCCCCCGCAGGCTACTCCGTACTCCCAATCGGGCCGCGAACCCGGAACAGCATGCGTCGCCTAGTTTCTGTGTCCCACAAATGGGCTTGGGCTAATTGGGCGTGTGGCTTTGGTTTTGGGCTAGGGATGTGTTTTAAAACAGAGGTCCAACAAGCAAACCCGAAGCTAAACAAGCAAATTAAATCCAATAAGATGTCAATTCCTGACTCTTCCCTTCCGACGTCCGTTTCCCGCGGCTTCCACAATTTAAAGAGGTAGTGTCTCCATGTGAGATTCATCATCGGGACTTACATACAAAAATACGCCTACACAACCCATAATGCTGTTTAGGGCCAGATAGGCAACGAGGCATGTCTTTATGAACGTCTGTTGCGTGAGCTTGAATCATATATATATATATGCATGCGTTTACCTCACTATATAAGTATAAATCTCATTTGAGAAATTCAAACACAGTGTGGATAGTATAAATCCAACTAATAATGGACCTCGGGACGGTTCACATGCATTGAGTAGGGATATATGTAGAAAGAGGTGATGAAAGGATGAGAAAAACTAATACACGTATATATTATGTTGATATTTTAAAATTAGTTTTTGTCATTTCTTTATATATTTATCCTTTTTTTTTCCAGGTTTTAAATGTATAATTTGAGTATTTTTAATCATTTTTCAACCGTAGTCGTGTTTTAAAAACTTATTTATAGTCCCAAAAGAGGACAGTTCCGATAAGAAACTTATACTTTGAACAGTATGTTAACTTTTAACCTTTTTACCGACTGTTGCTGCTAAAACTGGAATCAATAATAGTGGTTGCAGTGCTTTAGTTGGACTGGTCTTTGGTGCAATTTCCAGAGCAAAATAGTTTCAGAAAGTGTCAGATGAGCAAAAACTGACTGCTTGCTTTGTATAAATCCATAAATAATAACAAAGCACGAAGTATTCTAATGGAAATTGAAAGCTTAATTACACCAACTTACTACAAATAACAAGGATTGAGTAATGGGGTCGCTCTTCCAATGCTTGCCCTTTTTTTGCTGACAAATCTTTGGGTTCTGTGACAAAGTGAGAGCCTTATATAAGATTTAGATTTGAGATAGTAATATGTACATCACATAAAACAAAAACAAAATCAATTGCCTAACCCCAATGCATAATATTATTATTATAGTACCCTCTTTAGCTTCTTTTTAAGCACTTATTATATACTTTTTTACGTTCAAAAACCTAGCAGATCCAACCATACATTAGATTCACCCTCTATGTGCTGCTTGTTTTTCAAAGAAAGAGAGGAAATGAGTTTTCAGGAGAGGCTTGTTTGCTTCAGGTAAATAAATTTCAATATTTTGTACATAATGGTTTGTTATATAAATCATGGAATCAAATTCAATGTCGTTTTTTTGCAATATATCTTTTGTCTTTGAATGTAATATATCTATATATATGATATTCATTGTACAGGGCTAAGCTTGAATGCTTATACCAAGTGATGTATTATGAATATGTATGGTGATGCTATTTGGTCAAATCTACTCTGAGAAGCAGAAGAAAACATGTGTCCTGCTGACTAAATAGAGTGGCCCACAATTGCAAGTGATAATACATCACATGCAGATCTTCCTGTATGTATGAATGAATTATAACTGTTGCATTCATCTTAGTCTCTGGTCAGAACCACTCACTTAATTATATGTGTCAGCAAATAATAGATAGCTCAAGCCAGTAATGGGTCTTGTGAAGAGCTGTGATTGAAAAGCAGTTTAATCTTGTAATGTGTTTCTGGTGAAGAGCAACATTGTGAAGTTCAACTTTCTTAAAACCACTGAGATCTACTGAACTGCTTACTTCAAAAGCATTTTTACTGTGGCGGTGAATATTGATTCATCAGCCATGGCTGTAGAAGCAGCTTCACTAGCTGGTAACACTCAGCTTCCCGAAGAAACCCCAAATGATCTTACAATCAAGACTTCAACTACAATCAGTTCATCAGATTTGCCTTCACCAAACATAAAAACCCCATCCAGCTCTCCTCTTGTGTCACCACCATCTTCAGCATTTGTCTCAGCTTTACAATCACCTTATATTTCACCAAGAGCCATTACTCCAAAGACCCAAGAGAATCCAACTCCAGTTACACATCCTTCACCTCCAGTCTCATTCAGAGGATCACATTCTGATGACATCCCAAGTAGCTCATACACACCCCCATCAGACCAATATGAATATTCTGATGACCCAACTGACCCGAAGCTCAAGTTCATGACTTGTGTTCAAGTCCCTGATCCTGCTCCTCCAAGGGTATCATTTTCATTTCCAGTGCCAAGAATTTCTTTTGCCAAAGGTCCAGTTTCTCCGGCTTCTAATGCTAAATTGAGGAGCTGTGATGTGTTCGTTGGTTTTCATGGGCAAAATCCTAACCTGGTGAAGTTCTGTAAGTGGCTTAAGTCAGAGTTTGAGCTTCAGGGCATTGCTTGCTTTGTTGCTGATAGAGCTAAGTACTCATGTAATCAAAGCCATGAGATTGCTGACAAAGTTATCTGCTCAGTGACTTATGGTGTTGTGGTTGTGACTAATTCTAGTTTCCTGAATCATTTTAGTTTGGAGGAGATCAGGTTCTTTACTCAAAAAAAGAATTTGATTCCACTTTTCTTTGACACTGGGCCTGATGACATATTGGGTTTACTCAACTGCCATTCAATTGACAAAGAGTGCAAAGAAGCAATTGATGGACTTATGAAGTCTCATGAGTTCATGTTGGAAGACAAAGAATGTAACTGGAGAAGCTGTGTGGCTAAAGCTGCTGGGATATTGAGAAGAAAGCTTGGAAGGAAGTGTGTGGCTAACAATGATTTAGAAGGATTTGAGGAGCTACCATTTCCTAGAAACATGGGTTTTGTGGGAAGAGAGAAGGAGATTATGGAGATTGAAACTGCCTTTTTTGGATATGGAGATTGTTTTGAGCAGGATTATGGTATGCCAATCATAAAAGGAGAGGCAAGTGGCCAATCTGAAGGCCTAGCTGATGAAGAAATTGATACTTTTAGCACTAGAGGTGGGAGATTTATCAATTTGGAGCTGGGGAAGTGCAAAGAGCCAAAACTAGAGGCTTGGGTTGAGCCAGTTCTGGGAAAAAACTCATTGAAGAAGTTAAAGTACAAGAAGTCAAGAAGTGGGAACTACAAGAGCTTGGGCAGCAATGTGATATGCATAAATGGGGTTTCTGGTAGTGGCAAAACTGACCTAGCACTTGAATTTGCTTACAGATATTCTCAAAGATACAAGATGGTTTTATGGGTTGGTGGGGAAGCTAGATATTTCAGGCAAAACATACTGAATCTGTCTCTCAATTTGCGGTTAGATGTGAGTGCTGATGCAGAGAAGGAAAGGGGTAGAATTCGAAGCTTTGAAGAGCAAGAATATGAAGCATTCAATAGAGTTAAGAGGGAGCTGTTCCGAGACATGCCTTATTTGCTGATCATTGACAATCTTGAGACAGAGAAAGAATGGTGGGAAGGGAAGGATCTGCATGACTTGATACCAAGGAACACCGCGGGTTCTCATGTGATTATCACTACTAGGCTATCCAAGGTGATGAGTTTTGATATAATGCAGCTTCCACCGCTGTCCTTGACCGATGCAATGGTACTAATGAGAGGGAAAAAGAAGAAAGATTATCCAGCTCAGGAGTTAGAGTTCCTACAAAAATTTGATGAGAAACTGGGGAGGTTGAGCTTTGGTTTGGGGGTAATTGGTTCACTGTTTTCAGAACTGGGAATTGTGCCATCAGCACTCTTTGAAGCTGTGAATCAAGTTCCACTTGAAGAATGCTCTACTTCTCCTTACATGAGGAGCATCAATGAGGAACAGTATTGCAAAAACAATCCTTTCCTAATGAAGAGTCTATGCTTTTGCTTCACCATCTTACAACAAATCAATGGGAGAGAGAATTTTCTTGCCTCAAGAATGCTTCTTGTTGGTGCTTGGTTTGGTCCTGCTCCAATCTCAGTGAACCTGCTAGCTGCTGCTGCTAAGAACATGCCTTCTGCTGGAAACAGGTTCAGGAGATGGACAAAATGCTTGAGTCTCACACTTGGTTGTTGTGTTGGATGTGGCTTGGCACCCCAAAGTGAAGAAGAATCAGCTCTTCTTCTAGTCAAGTTAGGACTGGCGCGAAGAGCCAACAAACAACCTGGATGTTGGATTCAATTCCATCCTATAGCTCAAGTGTTTGCAAAGGTTAAAGAAGGTTTATTAGCTCCCAAGGCTACCGTTCAAGGCGTAAGGAAGATTGGCAATCCATTGATGAACTCTGATCACCAGTGGGCATCTGCATTCCTTGTTTTCGGATTCAAATCCGAGCCCCCAGTTGTCCAACTAAAGGCAATTGATATGGTAATATACATCAGAAAGATAGCTCTGCCTCTGGCAATCAGGGCATTCACAAAATTCTCAAGGTGCAGCTCCGCATTGGAGCTTCTAAAAGTATGCACAAATGTACTAGAGGAAGTGGAGAAATCATTTGTGTCTCAAATACAAGATTGGTGCCATGTCTCTCTTTGTTGGAAGAAAAGATTAAATGGGAACCAAAGGGTTGATGAGTATGTGTGGCAAGATGTGACATTATTGAAGGCAACTCTACTTGAGACAAGAGCAAAGTTGCTGTTGAGAGGTGGACATTTTGACAGTGGTGAAGAGCTTTGTAGAACCTGTATCAGTATTCGAACGGTGATGCTGGGACACAACCATGCTCAAACCTTAGCAGCTCAAGAAACACTGACAAAGTTAGTGAGGATGAGAAGTAAGATATGAAATTGTTTTTTCCACTCTCTCCCATGCCTGGGAACTTCAGTTTTGTTAATGCTGTAATCACTTTAGCTAGAAATTTTTTAATGATCAAGTCTTTCTTATAATTTGTCTTCAATATTAGTTGGCATACAGTAAGTTCATCCTGCAAATTAAACAGAAGAGCAAAAAACTAAAGAGTATGAGGCAGTGAAAATTGGTTGTCCACTGATTAGGAGCATCAAATATGTAATTGGTTAATGGATTTTAGGATTTAAAAATAATATTATATTAGAAAATATGTTGTTGATGGTGATTTTTGTGACCAAGTGTTTTGAAGAGCTCGGTAAGGGCAGAGAGAGAATTTCTCATTCTGGGAGGATGAATGTTCCAAGGGTATTAGCCATTCTTCGACCAGACATGGTGTTCAGACCCAATTTCCTGGATTTGACCGACCTGGGGATACAACATGATGCAGATTTCAGAGACCGACAACATCAGAGCCGAGACCGACCACCTTAGCCCGGTAGCTCGGTTCAGCCCTATCATTCATCTTGGATCGGGAGAATGAGCTCGGATATTTTGGGTCAGTTCGGAAGTAGTTGGAGTAGTTCGGCGCAATGATTGGCCGTCCACATGACATCCGACGTGAAGACCGGGACCTTTTGGACTTTTCCCTCTAGCTTGTATCACCGTATGAGAGACCTTTACAGGCTGTCATCATAATTGTTGAGTATGGCAGTGAATAAAACATAGTGATTTGATGAGGAGTCAGATGGCAGGCTTGCTTTCGGCAAGACAGTTGGGGCAGAGAGCCTGTCAATCGGCCAGAAATCCACGTGGCTGACGTCATAGAGATATGAGAATAGTGTTGTATTTTTCTTAGTATATAAAGGGAGGGTAATCTCATTTTTATAGGTTGGTTAGCAAAAATCTCTCTAAAAGTACTATTTGTAAAACGCCACAAAACAAACAGCTCGGTAACATTTGACCACCCTTGAAAAGAGGTCGGTCGAGCTCGGTTTGGTAATAAAACCAATACTCTACTTTGTTCCGTGGACGTAGGTTGAATTTATTCTGCCGAACCACGTAAACCCTCTTGTCGGTTTTGTGCTTGTTTCGTCTTCTGTTAAATTTGCTTTTAGTCCCCCATAACCAAACAAATTCACGGTTGGAGGAGGATTATTCTGGGAGTATTATCCTGAAATTCCCCTCGAACTAAAATCACCCGTCAACATATGTTTTAGAGTAATAGTTTGGAGATAGGTGTGCATTGTGTAATTGATGTAAAATTTGCACCAAATTTGACTTTAGCATCGGTATTGCTCTAAACTAGGAATGTTAACGGGTTAGGTCGGGTCGGGTCGGGTCGGGTCGGGTCGGGTTTTTTTTTTATTTTGTGAGATCTGATCGGGTCAGGTCATATGAAAGTCGGGTCGGGACTGGTCGGCCAAAAAAATAATTTTTTTTAATGATTTAATTATTTTGAAATATAACTATTAATTATTTTATGTCCCAAAAATTATCATATATATAAAATTTTAATACAACCAAAATAATAAATAAATGAAATAATAGTAAAAACTTTAGAAAAATAATAAAATTTTTAGAGTCTAAACTAGTGTCAATGGCAAGTTGCATTTTCTTGATGAACTGCAATAACTTCAACAATCTTGCTTACAAGGGCGGTAAATCTTGTATTTTTCTATCATATTAATAATATGAATTTTTTTATTTTAAATTCATAATTTTTATCTTTATAAGTTTTGTTGATGGTGTTTTCAGGCACTATGTTATTTAAGCAGCACGACAGGGGTAAAAAAGGTAATTCACTTCTCAGTCAAAATCATTAAATGCCGACCCGACCACTAAGAGCCAAACAGTAAGAGGCCGAGCACTTGATGATATGGAACCGACCACTTTTGTTCAGATAAACCGAGCACTTTCAGGTCGACAGAAGCATTCTCAGTACAAAGAACTACCAAGACCGACCTCATGAAAACCGACCATAGGGTGAGATATGCCCAAGAAGATGACACCATATTCTTGCGGATAAAGATAAACAAAGTTATCCTACTTTCACAAGGAAAAGTAATGAGTCAGGATCCAAAAAGGAATAAGAAAAGTGAAAGCAATATTAGACTAG
>SKCR01052358.1:0-21344 GCA_019454045.1 Zanthoxylum bungeanum | reverse complement strand
GAGATATGTGTCTGCCCCGTACGAAACATATATCGGACATCAAGCAACTAGTCTCTTTAAATCGGACAATCCTGACCTGGTCATATTGTCCCGACAGTTGCAACTTTTTATAGAGTACTAGATCTGTGTCCTGCGTGATCATCACCTCCATATGTCTGAAGTGATACTTCCATCTTGACATCACATCCAGTACACTACGATTCTCGATAAACCCAGAAGAGGTGTACACAGAACCGGTTAAGGTCCCAAACCACCAAAACCAAAGTTTACCGATTGTCGCAAGTACTAGCAATGTAAGTCTCAGGTTAAGACCATATACACCTACCCTGATGCGGCCTCCCATAGACATGCAGACATACTACCAATGGGATTCCGCGGGGTCTATCCAGAGCGAAGCTGTTTTCCGTACCATCGGTAAAACACAACCTCCTATCGCACTTGCATAAGTATCCAATACTTAAATATATGAGAACTATGCCGTTGTGCCCTCACAACGTGCACAAGCGCAATACTAGTCTATTCCGCATTATCGATGTCCGATCTCGATAATACTCCGACTAGGGATATTTAATGATTAAACCTTTATGGATTGATATGTCTCATATCATCTCAATCCGGTATTAATCATATGGACTTTCGCCATTTATATATCAAAGTAAATAACATTACAAACGGCAAAAGGCAATTTCATTATCACATAGTTAATTTGTACAATAATACGATATCATTTACAAACAGTGACGCTATGGGACATAATGTCTAACAACTCCGGCTAGGGATATTTAATGATTAATCCTTCGGGGATTGATACTGTCTCATATCATTCTCAATCCAGGAACTAATCATATGGACCTCTCTTCATTTATACATTTATGGTGATCTAATCACAAATGATGAGAGTGCAATTTCCTTGTCACATAGTTAATTTGTACAACAACACTGTGATCTGTACAAATAGTGACGCTATGGGTCATTTTGTCCAACAGAATAAACAACAAAGCGGAATATTGATGCAACTGAGGAAGCAATAGAAGCACTTAGGATCTATAATAATCCTAATTGGATTATGAGTAGTTATGTTAGCAGATGAGCTAGGCTACACAACAGGCTAAAGAATTAATGGTCTCATCAATGATCCGATTATATATACTTCAACTGTTCATCTGATTCGTTTGAATCATACATCGTGCCGATCTGATGATCGAATAAATTACATCAGATGATAACATTGTAAATCCACTGACGAAAGCATTTTACTCAGTAGAAGTTTGAGCGAACCATACATAGTTCAAGTGTAAGACACTTGAGTGATTGGCTATAGGCCAAGTGGGAGATTGTTGGACAATTATGACCCATATTATCACTACTTGTACAAATCATGGTGTGTTGTACAAATAACTATGTGACAAAGGAAATTGCTCTTTTATCATTTATAATTAGATTACCGAGATATATAAATGATAAAAGTCCATATGATTAGTTCCGGATTGAGATGATATGAGACAGTATCAATCCACGAAGGTTTTATCATTAAAACATCCCTAGTCGGAGTATTATCGAGATTGGACATCGATAATACGAAATAGACTAGTATTACTCTTGTGCATGTTATGGGAGCATAACGGCATAGTTCTCATATATTTGGGTATTGGATACTCATGCAAGTGTGATAGGAGGTTGTGTTTACCGATGGTACGGAAACAGCTTCACTCTGGATAGAGCCCTCAGAATTCCATTGGTAGTATGACTATGTGTCTATGGAAGTCCGAATCAGGGTAGGTGTATTTGGTCTTAACCTTAGACTTGCACCGCTAATACTTGCGACAATCAATATACTTTGGTTTTGGTCGTCTAGGGCTTTAACCGGTTCTGTGTATGCCTCTTCTGAGTATTTTGAGAATCGTAGTGTATTGGGTGTGATGTCAAGATGAAAGTATCACTCCAGTCATAGTGGAGATGATGGTCACGTAGGATACGTAACTGGTGCTCTTATATGCTGCACCTATCGGGATATTATGACTAGGTCATGTTTATCCGATTATAGAGACTACTTACCAGAGATCCGATATGTGCTTCGTACGGGGTGTAGGACACAGAAATTGGACGACGCTGTTCCGGGCTCGCGGCCCGGTTGGGAGTACGGAGTAGCCCACGGGGGAACTAAACTATAGAAATAACATGAAGTCACCACCCGGTGTGAACCGGGAAAATGATTTAAGGTCGTACTCACCCCTCGCAAGGGAAAACCTCAAACTGTTGGGTTCGGAATGGTCCATTACTTTTGCCACATGTAATGATATGATTTGTGCAATAATTTAATCGAATATAGCAACATATATTTCCAAGGGTATTCTATTTCTAAGTTCACATGCATAGAAACAAAGCTCGTATCTACGTTTTCCTATAACCTATTTGCATATAAACTTTGCCTAAGCTTGCATGCATAAAAGTAGAATGAAATAACGATAAACACGTAATTTCACAAACGCATTACATTGATGATCATGGAAACGCAAATGGCCAATGACTGTACAAGCATGCATATTAAAGAGAGGCAATTAAGTGCATAAATATTGAAGAGAGCTAACTAAACATATAATGGGGAAGGGAATGACTAGGAGAACAAACATTCATGAAACATGATAAAGGAATATGTCCAGTGTGTGCGCGTTCGTGTAGCGTTCGAACGGTAAACAGAATGCAAGCGTTCGAGTAGCGTTTGATAACGTGTTCGAACGATAAACAGAATTTCCAAGTTCATAGAGCGTTTGATAACACGGTCGAACGGGATGAGAGCTGATGCATGATACAATAAAACGCATGAACGTTCGAGTAGCGTTCGTAAACGCGTTCGAACGGTAAATAGAAGGTTCGCGTTCATATAGCGTTTGAGAACGCGTTCGAACGGTAAACATAAGGTTCGCGTTCAGATAGCGTTCGAGAACGCGTTCGAACGGGACAAGACCTGATGCATGATAGACGACGCAACACACACATAGATAAGAAAATCCATAATGTAGGACCTCATGGGCCCGATGGAACATATTTCACATTCAATCGGGTGTACCTCGTCTGGCGCGGCAAAACATCGTGGAAAAGATAGCCTTTTTGGCATATCCCTCGAATAGAGGACCTTTAATCCACCCTAGTTAGCCCATGCGCATTATGTTACCATGCAATAAAATAAAGATAACAATAATATAGGACCTTGTATGCTCGATTAAACATATCTCACTTTCAATCAAATATACTCCGTCCGGCACGGTAAAACATCCTGGAAAATGTAGCCTTTTAGGCATTTCCCTCGAATAGAGGACCTTTAATCCACCCTAGTTAGCCCATGCGCACTATATCATCATGCATATATAAATAAGCAACATGCAGAAAGCAATAGCATACTAACGACTAAATCATGCTTAAAAGATAAATAACATGCTAGCAACCCAATCATGCTCGAATACAAGATTGATGAAACAAAGTGTGTGAATCTCTCAAGTGATACGTGGTATTGTATCCTGAGTGCAAACCGCAATACCGTCCATTCTGATTCAGCTACGGAATTTACGTCCGGGTTTCCATCCGATATACCACAAGAGAGAACACATATTCCATTCATCTAAGGACCACAACATATATCAACAAACGACTCTCATGCGAAGGAATTCTAATAAACAACAAAAAAGATGAGAATAAATAAGAAGGGTGCCCTCAGGTCTAACCTCTTAGGTCGTCTCTCGAAAGTGCGTTACACGGCCATCGGAAGGGTTGATACTCCGTAACTCCTCTGGTCCACTGCTTCTTTTCGCTGTTTCACTGCTTGGGACTGTTGTTTTTACTTCGTTTTGCTACTGTTTTCACTGTATTTTCTGGTCACTGTTTTCTGTATTCGGTTGTTATTTTTGGTGTATTTGGGCTGCTGTTTGGGTGTGATTTTCAGTGGTGTTATGGCATGGTCTGGAGACCTTTTCTGTGAGGTAAATGGGGTGAGTTTATGCGGCAATGGAAGGGGTCTTGAGGGATGAGTATTCGGCTATTGCAGAGAGAGGATAAGAGAATTATTTGCTTCTTCCTTTTTTTGCCTTGGGTTTGAATGCTATGTTTATTTCTTTTGTGTTTTTGTGAGAATGAGCTAGGGGTTCGAAGGTTGGATTTGTGTTTCTTTTATAGGCAAAGGCTAGGGTTTCTCTTGTTTGAATAGGAATGGGATTTGTGTAATTATGGGGGGAATATTTGTTTAGTATTTCATAAGGAAAAATCTTCTTAAGTTAGGGAGGAGATTTGGTTTGATTAGGAAGGTGATATATTTGATTTGTTTCATTTAGGTATGTGAATTATTTAATTTATGGAGGATATTATTTTAATTTGTCACATGTGTTTTAAATGTTTTAATTATTTTTGGGTGGGATTTGGTGGGCTAAATGGGCTTGGGCGTGAGGCTAGCAACAAAACCAGAAGTACCGACATCGTTCGAACACCGATTCGAACGCTACACGAACGCCCGCAATCTGTTTGACGTTCGAACGTGTTCATGAACGCAGCACGAAGTAAAGCAGTGAACATGTGAATTGAATCCGATGACATACTTATTCTGAATTTCCACTTCTGACATTCGTTTCCCGCGAATTCCGTGACTTAAAAGGTAGTGTCTCCAAATGAGACTCATCATAGGGACTTATATGCAAAAATGCAGTGCCTACACGGGGCAGACACAATTCCAGCCCCAGGCCTTGCACGTGACATCCGATACTGGATCGCAATACGCAATACTACGTATATTACGCCTGATATAGATTATATATTCCTTTAAGAATATTTCTGGAGAATTGGGTAGGCACGGTGCTTTGCTAGAAGCCAACCATGTCTTGTAAATCGGTAAAAACGTAGTACTAGGTACGTACGTATTCAGATAGTCTGACGACCGGATTTACTGCCAACATATCCGGGGATCTCATGGGTCGCTTCCCGAAGATTAATTAATAGACTTGCACGTTATTAATCTGGGATTAATTAACAGAGAGAGAAAATTAATATGGGATAAAATATTAATTAAAGAGAGAGAATGATTAATTTGGAATTAATCGATAAAATAATATGTTCGATATATTAAACTAAATTAGATTTCGACGCAGAATTAAAATTGGATTTTAATTCGGGCGAACGAGTTAATTTAGAATTAATTCGTAAGCGACATGAATAGTAATTTTGCTAGGAATAATTATTTAATTAAATTTGATTTAATTACGTCGCAATAGAAAATTCGTTAATTCGAAATTAGCGAACCTGAGCCCGGGAGTGTTTGCTGGCCCACTCGTATTTCGAATTCAGTGCGGCCCACAAGTCACATCACTAGTCAACTTTATCACTTTATTGTGATGGAAGTTGTTGGATGATGTTTGAGTGTGAAACACTCAAATGTGATGGTTGAAAGACATTTACCATTTAATTATTTTTGGTATTTTACTTTCAAATTGTGTGTATTAGATAACATAACACACCAACACAACTTCTCTCTTCCTCTCCCTCTCCATTCGGCCTTGGGCCATTTTTTCTCTCAAAAATTCCTTCAATGCCGTGAGCAATGAGAAGCTTTAGGGGAAATTTTGTGGCAAAATTTCCAAGTGCTAGCACACTAAAGAGTCATCCATAGGTGATAGGGAAACAAACCCTTGAGCATGGAATCTCAAATTAAAGCTTGGAGCTTGAAGAACACAAATGGAGCAAAGAGGACCATTGCCGTGAGCTTCAATGGTGGAGCAGAAAATTTTCGTTGTTCATCGCATCGCAAAATCCGATCAATGTAAGTATGATTCCGCCATACTTCTTTGTTGTATTCACATATTTTCATTGCTTGAATGATCTTGGGACTATAGTAGAAACCCAACAGATAGATCTTAATCTTATTGATGATGATATCCGTGACGATGAGTCTGTTGCTTATTATAACTTGAAAGACGATGAGCTTAAGGTAAAAAGCTACATCAAAGCCTCTATAAGCTCAACTCTACAAGAGCAATGTGAGATGGTGGACTCTTCGGTGGAAATCATGGAATACCTATAAACGTTATATGGTGAAAGTAGTGAAACTGCTAGATACTATGTAACTAGCAAGTTATTCGGGATAAAGATGAAGGATGAGACTCCAATCTCTGATCATGTGCTCCAAATGATAAATTTTATTGACCAAACAGATACATTTGATCTTGGACTAACGTTCAAGGTTAATGTGGATTTGATCCTACAGTCCTTGACTCCCACCTTCAATGGCTCATTTCCAACTTCAAAACGAACAAGTTAATTAGATCAACTAGGTAACTTAGTGAGCTTCATGGCTCATTAAAGACCTATGAAAAAATCGAAAGCATCTTGAAGGTTGAGGGAAATGATAAATGGGTTGTTCTTGCTATCTCTGTTCCTCACAAGGGCAAGAAAAAAGGAAAGGGCAAGAAAAAATCCTCCAAGAAATCTAATCCCACTGGAGGCATATAGAATAAAATGAAGGAAATGAAGGCCCAAGATTTGAGTGTTTTTATTGCAAGAAGAATGGACACTAGAAGAGGAATTGTCATCAGTACCTTGAGAGCTTAAAAAGGAAAAACAAAGGTACGTCCTCGTTCTTTGTTATTGAAATGGATAATAAAATAAGTTTCATATCTCATTCATGGATTTTAGATTCTACTGCTACCTCATATATTTGTATGTCTCCGCCAATTCTAAAGAGTAAGATATTACTTATGGAATGAGAAGTGATCCTTAAAGTTTGGAATGGAGAGCTTGTCTTCGCAACCACCGTAGGGACGTGTCAACTTCCTGTGCCATCAAAATATTTAATTTTATTAGATAAAGTTTACCATTTTCCTAGTGCAATAAGAAACATTATTTCTATTCCCAATTGACAAAATATAATTATGAATTTCATTTTATCAATGAGAAATACAATATTTATTATCTGAATAAATTTATTGGTGTTGCACTAAACGTAAATGGATTATATGTCTTGCAAATGAATGAGAACCATAACAAAGAATTAAATATAATAACAAAAAAAAACAAGAGATAATCTCAATTCAAGATTCCTTTGGCACTTAAGATTAGGTCATATTAGAGAGAAAAGTTTTTCACAATTGAGGAGGAGGAAGACTTACTTCCTTCATTAGGTTTAGAACCTTATCCAACTTGTGAATCATATATTAAAGAAAAATAATCAAATCACCATTTGTAGGATAAAACGAAAGAGCTAAAGAAATCATAGACTCATATATACTAATGTATGCGGCCCACTTAGCAAAGTGGCAAAAGGTGGTTTTCAATACTTCATTACTTTCACTGACGATTGTTCAAGATTTGGGTATTTATACCTAATGAAACATAAGTTAGAAACTATTGAAAAGTTCAAAGAGTATAAGAATGAAGTAGAAAATCAATTGGGAAAAGTATTAAAATTCTACGATATGATCGTGGAGGAGAATACTTAAGTACTGAATTTCAAGATTATCTCGAGGAACATGGAATAGTGTCACATGTAACACCTCCTTATAGACCTCAGCATAACGGTGTCTCTGAAAGAAGAAATCATATCCTATTGGATATATTCTGTTCCATAATGATTTTTGTTGATATACCAACGTCATTTTGGGGATATGATATCCAAATAGCCTTGCATGTTCTAAATAGTTTTGACCAAATCCGCTCCCAAAACCTCATATGAGATATGTTATGGGAAACGTCCTAATTTAGGATATTTGAAGATTTGAGGTAGTCCAGAATATGTAAGAAAAGTCTTTATAGAAAAGCTAGACTCAAGATCTGAAAAAAATATAATTCATAGGTATCCCAAGGATTCGATGGGATATTACTTCTACATTCCATATGATCACAAGATAGTGGTTAGTAGGAATGCTACCTTCCTTGAGGACCGTTTGGTTCAATAAGGAATTACTGGGAAAGAAGTGGACCTAGATAAGGAAGTCTCTCAACAAGCTTAAAGGATTAAGCACTTAAGTTATCATCACATAATCTTCCAAAGATTATGCTCTACTATTTGCTTAACTCCGGGCTTAGGCATAATATGTTATTTTATCAAATAAAGTAACTTATTATTTTACAGGACCATCCTGAAACTTTATTCTTAATTTGAAAATTATAGTCGTTTAAATACATTTTCACCCAGGATTATGTTTTAAACACTAATCTTTCATTTATCTTGATTCTAATAGTCCAACTATTTAATCAACGATTTGTGGTACTATGTATTATATTAATTATAGTCCAACTATATAATCAAATATAATTTAAATTAATTCACCTCAATTACATTGATTACTATAATCCAATTATAAAATCAACTGTAAATTGAAATTAATTAATTCAAATATATTGATTACTATAATCCAATTATATAATCAACTATAATACAGTCCAACTGCTTTTTTAAAACAACAATTTAAATATTAGTCCAACTAACATTTAATTGATATGACGAAATATTTGTTTGAGCGCATATGGGGAGTAATTGAACGAATATTGCGAATTCAATTCTTGCCTCCCACTATTTTTCGGCGAGCCTATAACCCTCTGTCGAGTACTCGGGAAACCATGTTTCCTAGTGGGCTAGGATCCCGTTAAATATCACACAATCTTGACTTTGGCCAACAAATTATATGATAATTAACTAGGTAGATCTCTAAGATCAATTGGATCCAATCCAATTCCTAGATCTGGTAGGGGGACATCCAAGTCTGAAACATATATCTTATATATGCCAATACATCCAATGTATTACCTAACCTTTTTCCTCTGAATCAACTAAGCCTTGGCTTTGGCACAACAAACTTAGTGATCCCAGTCAAACGCGACCCATTGACCATGGAAAGCTTCATAATCAATGTCGATGGACAAGAAGTGGTCTTGACTTTGGCCAACAAACCACAACTTGGACAAGACACTTTATGGAACAAAGCCTTCGTGATTCAAACACATCCTCGACGGACAAAGGCCTTGACTTTGGCCAACAAGCCAATGCCAGTCTCGGATCTTGAGTGAGAATCACTCAATGGAAGGAAAGACGCTTAATTATTTGAGGGTTTTTCACGTGCAAATTGGCAACCAATTTATTATCTTTGTTAAGGTCTCGTCATCATACACCCTTAAGCATGCATTCTAAATACATAATAAAGCGCATATGAAAAATAATAATGATATGCGGATGGATACTTTACACATTGATCCTAGATCAAATCTCTCACTTTCTCTCTCCAGCTAGCACTTGTATTTACTTCTACCCGTTACACTACACTTATAAAGAAACCTCATTTACATTGAGGGGAATAGGTGAGAAGAGAATACAAAGAAATATGAGGTAATAAGGCTGGACATGCAGGTCCAATTAATAAATCAAATTTATTACAATTTCCAAAATTGCTCCACCCATCTAATATCCATCCGATATAAATTATTCATGCATCGCAACTATGTATTCACACAAGCATTTTATCAATCAATCTAATCAAATTAATTAATCTGATAATTAGTGATCATCCAATGTTCAAACAACGATTTGATTTTGTTCGAGTCAAACTAGTTTTGCGAACAAGTACTCAAAGTACGAATTCTCGAATTAAATTAAATTAAATAATTAAATCCAATTCAACTTGTATTTAATTTTTAATTCACTATTTAATTCTCAATTAAATATTACACTTTATAAATAAACCTTTACGACTTAAAATCCAAATTTAATCGTTACGGGTCTCAAAGCTCGATTGATATCCAATATTAATTTAATTAAAGTCCAAAGGGCTTTTAATTAATTTCTTCAAGGCGTGGACTTTTGGTCAACTTGGGTCAAACCGAATAACCAAAATCCAATCCGGGAGTTACCCCATAAGCCCAGAAATCAATTTAGGCCCATTAGGCCCAATTAAACTTTAAAGGTCCATTAAGTCACATTGGGCTTTATGGAAATGGTTTTGGGCCCAATTGGATCAAACCAATTTCGCCTAAACCCAACTTTGTTACAACAAAGTGCAATAAGCCCAATAACAACTTTAAAAGCCCAAATCCAATTTAAGGCCCAATTTAATAAAATTACAAAATCCAATTTCTCAATTCAATTAAATTAAAGTGTATATCATTATTAATTACCCAAATCAATATTTCCACAACACCAAATTTGTACAATTAATCATGTTTATCAATCACAAAACATGTCCAACACATTTTGATCAAAATCAAACCCAATTAACATGCATAAAGTCTCGGCCAAAAGGGGAAAATCATGCCCAAATCAAATTCAATCAAATTAAATTCAATTCAACATTAATTCAACATCCCCAAATGATTTCCAACACATCCAATGATCAAAAATCAAAAGTCCTAGACAATTTAGGGTTCTCCAATTTTCGGCCATCACACCAAAATTGGGGAAAATTGTTCCAAACATTTTTTTTTATCAAATTGATCCAATCAATCATCAATTCAACAAAATTTAAGCATACTAATTCATCCAATTTCATTAAATCATGCCCAAATTCGTTTTGCCCAATTTTAACCCTAAAATCAATTTCATTCTTTCAAAGGCTCAATATACCGTTGTTGGTTTGCTCTAAGCTTCCCAAGATCATAAATCAAGCATGAAACAAGTGTAAATAGAATCATAGGAGGTGCGGAAAAACTCACATTGACCGGTTGAGATGCTTGTGGTGATGAAAACCGAACTGTCCTCTCCATGCTCGGCAGTGGGCTGCGCAAATGGTGGACTGCACGGTGCTGGGTGGATCTCCTCAATGAAGAATCGGCCATGGACTCCATTAAAGCTCCAAGCTTTGTGATAGTCTTCCATGCTCATGAACTCACTGCCCTATCACCTTGGTATGCATCCTAGGGTGTGCTAGCACTTAGATCTTGCAACAAAATCATTTACTTCTCCATGTATTTGCTCGGTCAAAACCAGAAAAATAGAGGAGAAGATACCGTCCAAGACCGAGAGAGAAGATGAGTGTTTTTGGCTCCAAAAAGTGAATACCGAAAAAGGAGAGAGTGAGTGGGAAAAAGATAAAATGTAAAAGGTTTATTTATATTTTCCAAAAATTAATAAACCATTTACCTTTTTTTTTCAATTTAAAAAGCAAAGCATTTAATGCTTTCTTTCATCTCACATAAACTCACATCAATCAATCAAATGTCACATCACTCAAAGTGACATGTGATTTGACGCTTGATGGTGACTTGCGATTTGACGCTCGATTTGACTTGCGTGTCGCACTCGAATTCGAAATGTGAATGCGCTTGTAAACAATCTCGGGCTCGGGTTCGCTAATTCCAAATTAATGAATTTTCCTTTGCGTCGTAATTAAACGATTACGCCTAGCGAAATCACTATTCACGTCGCTAACGAATTAATTCTAAATTAATTCGTTCGCCCGAACTAAAATCTAATTTTAATTCCCCGTCGAAATCCAATTTCGTATAATATATCAAATATATTATTTATGATTAATTCCAAATTAATCGTTCTCTCTCTTTAATTGATATTTTATCCCAGATAAAATATCTCCGTAATTAATCCCAGATTAATTTTCTCTCTCATTAAATTTATCCCAGATTAATTAAAGTGCGAGTCATACGTCATCGGTGAAACTTCGGGGAGCGACCCATGAGATCTCCGGATATGTTGGTAGTAAATCAGGTCGTCGGACTATCCGAACACGTAAGTACCTAGTACTACGTTTATACCAATTCACAAGACAAGGTTGGCTTCTAGCAAAGCGCCATGCCTACCCAATTCTCCAGAAACATGCTTACAAGAATAAGCGATCTATATCAGGCGTAGTATACGTGGTATTGAGTATTTCGATCCAGTATCGGATGATCATGTGCTAGGCCTGGGGCTGGAATTGTGTCTGCCCCGTAGGAAGCACATGTCGGATGTCTGGTAACTAGTCTCTATATCGGATAACTATGACCTAGTCATATTATCCCGATGACTGCAGTACTTAAGAGAACCAGTACCGTATCATACGTGACCATCATCTACATATGACTGGAGTGACACTTCCGTCTTGACATCACACCCAACACACTACGATTCTCAATATACCCAGCATTGGAGTACACAGAACCTGTTAAAGCCATGGATGACCTCAACCAAAGTATATTGATTGTCGTAAGTATTAGCGGTGCAAGTCTCAGGTTAAGACCAAATACACTTACCCTGATTTCGGACTTCCATAGACACATAGTCATACTACCAATGGAATTTTGAGGGGGTCTATCCAGAGCGAAGCTGTTTCCCGTACCATCGGTAAAACACAACCTCCTATTACACTTGCATGAGTATCATATACCCAAATATATGAGAACTATGTCGTTGTGCCCTCACAACGCGCACAAGTGTAATACTAGTCTTTTACGTATTTATCGATGTCCAATCTCGATAATACTCTGACTAGGGATATTTAATGATTTATCCTACATGGACTGATACTGTCTCATATCATTCTCTGTCCAGGAACAAATCATAGGGACCTCTCATCATTTATACATCTATGTGATCTAATCACAAATGATAAGAGTGCAATATCCTTTGTCACATAGTTAATTTGTACAACAACACTATGATATGTACAAATAGTAACGCTATGTGTCATAATTGTCCAACAGGAAGTATCACTTCAGTCATATGAAGATGATGATCACACATGATACGGAACTAGTACTCTTTAGTACTGCAGTCATTGGGATAATATGACTAGGTCATGTTTATCCGATTATAGACACTAGTTACCAGAGATCCGATATATGCTTCGTACGGGGCAGACACAATTCCAGCCCTAGGCCTAGCATGTGACATCTGATACTGGATCGTAATACGTAATACTACGTATACTATGGCTGACATAGATTATATATTCCTAAAATAATATTTCTGGAGAATTGGGTAGGCACGGTGCTTTGCTAAATGAATACTATGTTGTCTTGTAAATCGGTAAGAACGTGGTACTGGGTACGCACGTGTTCGGATAATCCGACTACCGGATTTACTGCCAACATATCCAGGGATTTCATGGGTCACTTCCCGAAGATTCACCGATGACGTATGACTCGAACATAATTAATCTGGGATTAATTAGAAGAGAGAGAAAATTAATCTAGGATTAATTACGGAGAATTTTTTCTGGGATAAAATTCAATTAGTAGAGTGAGAACGATTAATTTAGAATTAATCGATTAAATAATATATTCGATATATTAAATGAATTAGATTTCATAGGGGAATTAAAATTAGATTTTAATCCAGGAGAACGAATTAATTTAGAATTAATTCGCGAGCGACTTTAATAGTAATTTTGCTAGGCATAATTATTTAATTAAATTTGATTTAATTACGTCGCAACGGAAAATTCGTTAATTTGGAATTAACGAACCTGAGCCTGGAATGTGTTTGCGAGCCCACTCGGATTTTGAATCAAGTGGGGCCCACACAAGTCACATCACCTAGTCTATCTCATCACCTTTTTGGTTGATGGAAGTGGTTGGGTTGTTGGTGACTTGTTTAACACACTAACTTGATTTGAGATTGACTTTTACCAAACTTTGATTTTGGTATATGTCTTTTGTTTTTGGAAAATAAAATTACAAGTCAACACTTCATCATTTTACCTATCTCTCTCCCAATTCCTCAATTGGGAGTGAACTTCATGCTTTTCTTTCTTCTTTGGGCGTGAACCTAGGGTTCATTTCCTTTGGTTTTTGATTTAAAAATCAACAATGCTAGCACATCAAATGAGTCATACAAAGGTGTTAGGGACACTAATCCATGTGTTTGGAATTCAAGGACAAGCTTGGAAGCTTAACATACATCAAAGGAGAAGCTTGGAGCGACATCCATGGAGGCAAAATTTTTATTGGCTAACATCCTTAGCCGAGCAATGTAAGTATTTTCCGCTACTTTACTTTGTGTATTCACATTCTTTTATGCTTAATGATCTTAGTTATAGTTCTTAGAGAACCCAACAATGGTATCATGAGCCTAAAGTAAGCATGAAATATTTTAGGGTTCTTAATCTTGAATTTGGGTATTTTTGATTTGAGCATGATTTGATCAAATTGTTTGTTTGAGTATGCTTAGAAAATGATAACTAAGAGTTATACATGATCATTTTTATGAAAAATTAATTGGATTAATTTTCCCCAAATTGAGAGGCTTGGCCGAATGTGAGGGAGTCTTGTAGCTCATGGTGGTTTTTGATTTTAAGCCATTGGATGTGTTTAAAATGTTTGGATATATTGATTTGTGATTTAATTGGATTGAAATCAAAATCGGATATAAAAATCCATAAATTACCGTGAGCCTTGTAAGCATGTAGGGATTGATTTTGCTTCAATTTGTGTTGGACATAAGTTGATTAATTAAAGCATGATTAGTTAGTTTAATTGGTGTTTTGGAAATATTAATTTAACTAATTAATTTTGGCTTATACACTTTAATTAAATAATTGTGATATTTGGAATATTGTGATTAAATTAATTAGGCTTAATTTGGAATTGGGCTAAAAATGTTATATTTGGGCTTAATGGGCTTAGTTGGGCCAAGTATGGTTTAGGATAATTGGTTGGATCCAATTGGGCCTAAAACCATTTCCATAAAGTCCAAATATAATAAATGGGCCTTTAAATAATTAATTGGGCCTAATAGGCCAAAATTAATTTTATAGGGCTTTGGTTGCCAAAGTCCATGCCTTATGAATTAATTAAAAGCCCATTGGACTTTAATTAAATTGACATTGGATGTTAATTGGGCTTTGAGACCCATTAAGATTAGATTTAGAATCTAAGTAGTAAAGGCGCATTAAAAGTGTAATTATTTAATTTGGAATTAAATATAGAATTAGTATTGAATACCAATTAAATTGGATTTAAAATTGTAGTTTTATATAATTCAAGAATTCGTTCTTTGAGTACTTATTCTTAAACGAGTTGGACTCGCGCAAATCAAATCGTTGTTTGAACATTGGATGGTCATTAATTAAAGATTAATTAATTGGATTAAATTGATTGATAACATGCTTTGTGTGAATACAAGGATGTGATGTATGAATAATGTATATCGGATTGATATTAGATGGGTGAGGGCAATTTTGGAAATTGTTGTAATAAATTTAGAATTTATTAAATTGGACCTGCGTGTCCAGTCTTTATCTCTCGATTCTTTGTAATTCTCTTCTCACATATTCCCCTCAATGTAAATGAGGTTTCTTTAGAAGTGTTATGTAATTGGGTAGAACTAAGAATTGTGCTAGCCGAGGAGAGGAAAGTGAGTGATTTGTTATAGGAATAATTTATGAGATATCAATCCGTATATTTTTATTAATTTAATTTTATCGCGCCTTATCATGCTTTTAGAATGCATGCTTAAGGGTGTATGATGAGACCTAATCAAAGATAATTAATTGGTTGCCAATTACGCGAAAAACCCTCAATAAATATTAAGCGTTTTCATTCCATTCTCTCTCAAGAACCAAGATTGGCACTGGTTTGTTGGCCAATGTCAAGACCTTTGTCCATTGCGGATGTGTTTGAATCATGAAGGCTTTGTTCCATATCGCTGGTCTTGTCCAAGTTGTAATTTGTTGGCCAAAGTCAAGATCACTTCTTGTCCATCGACATCGATTACAAAGCTTTCCAAAGTTAATGGGTCACGCTTAACTAGAATCATTAAGCTTGTTGTGCCAAAGCCAAGGCTTAGTTGATTCAGAGGAAAAGGTTAGGGAATATATCAGATATATTGGCATATATTGGATATATGTTTCAGACTTGGAAGTCCACCTACTGGATCTAGGAATTGAATGAGATCCAATTGATCTTAGAGATCTACCTAGTTAAATATCATACAGCTTGTTGGCCAAAGTCAGGTTGTGTGTTATTTAACGGGATCCTAGCCCACTAGTAAACTAGGTTTCCCGAGTACTCAACAGAGGGTTAGTGGCTCGCCAAAAAATAGTGGGAGGCAAGTATAAATTTGTAATTTCGTTTAGATACTTTCCAATACGCGCTCATTTCATTTTTCATCATTAATTTATAAATATATTAGTTGGACTAATATTCAATTGTTGTTTTAATTAAACAGTTGGACTGTATTCAAACTACTTCATTTATAGTTGATTATATAATTGGATTATAGTAATCAAATATATTTGAATTTAACCAATCAAATAGTAGTTGATTATATAGTTAGACTATAGTAATCATTATGTTAGATTGTACCCGAAATCGTTGATTAGATATTTGGACTATTGGAATCAAGATAACTGAAAGATTAGCGTTTAAAACATAATCCTCGGTGAAAATGTCTGTAAACGGCTTCAATTTTCAGATTGAGAATAGAACCTCAGGATAGTCCTAGGAACCGAGAAGTTACTTTATTTGATAGAGTAACATCTCGGGCCTGAGCCCGGAGTTGAGCAAATAGTAGAGCATGAGCTTTGGAAGACTCATGGTGATGAAAACTTTAGTGCTTAATCCGTTATGCTTGCCCCAATAAATCTTTAATTCCTTCGTCAGAACTACGGATTAGATCATTATGTCATGATGTTGAAATTAAAGATCTTCATATATCTAACCTTAGATCTTAGAAGTACTAATTGCAATAGAAAACACTTGGAGAGTTAATAGCTATGCTCAATGAGATAGAGCCAGAGCTTACAAAATGGCAAGAAGCGCAATGCGCATCTTACTTCAACATCCCAGAAGGTCAAGGCTTGGTTGAAGGCTTCTAGGGATATGAAAAAGGGGCAAAGGCAAAATCATCATAGCCTTCTAGGAAGACAAAGGACATATCCCAAGATGTCTGCCTAAACTGTGGCAAACGGGGTCACTGGAAGCGTGACTGTCGTATGGACAAAGGCAAACATGAAGGAAATGAAGAAGGGCAAGGCTCCGACTTCAGGTATGTTTGTTATAAACATGTCCACTGCTGGTTTTAAAATTGCATTTTAGATACCGGATGTGGTACATAAATATATGTATTGATGTGTGGAATCTGATGATTAGCAGGATACTGACTTCAGGTGAGATTGACCTATGAGTCGAAAATGGGACGAGAGTCACTGTTTTAACCGTAGAAACCTAAGTTTTGGAAATGCCATTTTGGCATGTACTTAAATTAGGAGACTGTTATAATGTACCTAGATTGACTAGAAACATTATCTTTATATCTAGTTTAACCCGTTTCGGGTATACCTTTATATTCTAGAACACTAAGTGTTTTAGTTTATAAAGATGATATCGAGATAAACACATTAGATGTGAATAACAATATTTATATTTAGAATATAAATTAATCTCATACATATAGCATGACAAACAAATAGCTCAAACTGAATTAATCAGATGAGACTTATTTGTGGCATTGTTGTCTGAGACACATTAACAAGACTCGTATATCCACACTTTCGAAGAGTGGGTACTAGGATGGATTTGATTCTAATTCAAATGATGTCTACGAATCTAGTTTATTGGGCAAAGTGCCTAAAATACCTTTTACTTGGTAAAAGTGTAAGTGCCACCAATCTGTTAGCCCTCGTTCATAGTAACGTAAGTGGGCCCATGTCTAGCTAGGCTAGAGATGAATATGAATACTTCGTAACCTTCATGGATGTCGCATCGCGTTACGGTTATGTGTATTTAATAAAACACAAGTCAGGAACTTTTGAGTAATTCAAAGAGTTTCGACACGAAGTAAGAAGACAGACCGGTAAAAGTATTAAAATCCTTACGATCGGACAATAGTGTAAGATACTTAAACATATGAGTTTCAAGATTACTTGAAAGAATATGTTATTCTTTCACAGTGGACTCCTCCCGAGACACCTCAATTTGACGGTGTGTCCGAGGAAAGAAAGCGAACTTTGTTGGACATGGTAAGGTTAATGATGAGTCACTCTGAGCTACCAATTTCCTTCACGGGATACACATTAAACAGTGAAATACTTATTTTGAATAAAGTTCCATGATAATCTGTTAGACAGACTTCAGATTAGATATGAACAGGAAAGAAACCGGGTTTTCACATTCCTGAAGATTTTGGAATACTGGGCATACATTTGGATAGTACCAAATTAGAACCTAAATTGGATAAGTGCCTATTTTTAGGTTGTCCTAGGGAAAACCAAAGTATAGTACTTATACAACTCACAAGAGAACAATTCAATTATTGCTCTCTATGCTGTTTTCCTAAGAGGAATTCCTATATGCAGTGGTAAGTGGGAGGAAAGTAAAACTCGATGAAAATCAGAGTAATACTGTTCCAGACACCGAGTCCTCATGGAACACCAACAGTTCATCAGGGATGAAACTGTACCAATAATAGTCGAATACACAAGAACCATGTATGTCGGAGAGAGTCAGAAAACAACCTGGGAGGTATGGGTTTCTGATCTCACTTCATGTAGATGTCAATCTTATTGAGAAAGACGAACCGGCTACGTATGAGGAAGTGATACAAGGTATCGACTCCCTCATCATGGCAAAATTCCATGAAGTCTGAAATGGATTCCATATATACCAACCAAGTTTGGACAATGGTTGTTGTAACGAAAGGCATTGTGCCAATTGGTACATACATGGATGGCAACATACAAATATACACAGCTAACTTGTACAGAAAAGGTATCGTCATCAACATAGTGTCGATTACGATGAAAACGTTTACCCATTGCCATGGTTAAATTCATTTGGATAATGTTTGCTAATGCTGCGTATTTCATTTATGAAATATGGCAGCTGAACGTCAAAACCGCTTTCCTTAACGGAAACCTTTTGGAGGATGTTTACAACATCCTGACTGTTTTATCGTGCCAAAACATGCAAACAAGGTTTGCAAGTTAAGTCGATCCATTTATGGATTGAAGCAAGCATTACGTTCTTGGAACCAGCGTTTTGATGTAATCATAATGGTATATGATTTAATTCAAAATGAAAATGATTCTTATGTATATAAGAAGGTTAGTGGGAGCGCAATGATAATGATTATCCTATATAATGATGACATATCATTTCTTGGAAATGACATTCCCATAATATAATCGGTGAAAGCTTGGCTTTCATGAAAATTCTCCGTAGAATATTTGGGAGATACAACATTTATTCTAGGAATAAGGATCTACTGGGATAGATCTAAAAGTTTTTGGCACTCTCCGAGAAATCGTACATTGAAATATATGTACGTGACCTAGTGTCTCATATGTTTTGAACATATGGAGTCACAATCAGGCCAATCCAAGTGATATTTACTGAATTGATGTTAAGAACATCCTTAAGTATCTTAGATGATCTAAGGATGCTTTCTTAACCTATGGAGGAGGAGAACTTGAAGTGATTGGGTTCACCGTTGTAAGTTTCCAAACCGAAAAAAACGACTATAAGTCGTAATAAGGGTACTATATAGTTTGAATAACGGAACAGTGGCTGGAAATCTTCCACGCAAGATACTGTTGTCAAATAAACAACAAAAGCGGAATATTGCTGCAGCTGAGGCAACAAAAGAAGCAATTTTGGATCTGTAAAATTCCTAATTAGATTAGAAGTAGTTCTGTTAGTAGCTGAGCTAGGCTACAGTACATGCTAAAGAATTAATGGTCTCATCAACGATCTAAGTATATACTTCAACTATTTCATCTGATTCGTCGGATCATACATCATAGCGATGTGATGATCGAATAAATCGCATCAGATGATAACAATACAAATCCGCTGACGAAAGCCGTTTCTCAGCAAAAGTTTGAGCGACTCGTACATAGTTCAGGTGTAGGATACTTGAGTGATTGGCTATAGGCCAAGTGGGAGATTGTTGGAAAATTATGACCCATAGCATCACTATTTGTACAGAACGTGGCGTTGTTGTACAAATTAAATATGTGACAAAAGAAATTGCTATTTTATCATTTGTAATTGGATTACCAAGATACATAAATGAAAAAAGTCCATATGATTAGTATCAGATTAATAAGATATGAGACAATATTAATCCACTAAGGTTTGATCATTAAATATCCCTAGTCCTAATATTATCGAGACTGGACATCGATAATACGGAATAGACTAGTATTGCACTTGTGCGCGTTTTGCGAGCATTACGGCATAGTTCTCATATATTTAAGTATTGGATACTTATGCAAGTGTGATAGGAGGTTGTGTTTACCGATGGTACGGGAACAGCTTCGCTCTGGATAGACCCATCAGAATCCCATTGGTAGTATGACTATGTGTTTATGGGAATCCGCATCAAGGTAGATGTATTTGGTTTTAACCTGAGACTTGCATCGCTAATACTTGCGACAATCAATATACTTTGGTTTTGGTCGTCCGAGGCTTTAACAAGTTCTGTGTACGCCTCTTCTGGGTACGCACGTGTTCAGATAATCCGACGACCGGATTTACTGCCAACATATCCAAGGATCTCATGTGTCGCTTCCCGAAGATTCACCGATGACGTATGACTCGAACATAATTAATGTGGGATTAATTAGAAGAGAGAGAAAATTAATCTAGGATTAATTACGGAGAATTTTATTTGGGATAAAATTCAATTAGTAGAGAGAGAATGATTAATTTGGAATTAATCGATTAAATAATATATTCGATATATTAAATGAAATTAGATTTCATAGTGGAATTAAAATTAGATTTTAATTCGGGCGAACGAATTAATTTATAATTAATTCGCGAGCGACTTTAATAGTAATTTTGCTTGGCATAATTATTTAATTAAATTTGATTTAATTACGTCGCAACGGAAAATTCGATAATTTGAAATTAACGAACCTGAGCCCGGAATGTGTTGCAGCCACTCGGATTTTGAATCAAATGGGGCCCACACAAGTCACATCACCTAGTCTATCTCATTACCTTTGGTTTTGGATTCAAAAATCAACATGCTAGCACATCAAAGGAGTCATACAAAAGTGTTAGGGACACTAATCCATGAGTTTGGAATTCAAGGACAAGCTTGGAAGCTCAAATACATCAAAGTATAAGCTTGGAGCTACTTTCGTGAAGGCAAAATTTTTGTTGTCTAACATCCTTAGCCGAGCAATGTAAGTATTTTCCGCTACTTTACTTTGCGTATTCACATTCTTTTATGCTTAATGATCTTGGTTATAGTTCCTTAGAGAACCCAACAAAACGTCCCCAGCTACATACCAAACCATGTCCCCAAAGTATGTAGCTATTGGTCGGGATTGTTACACCAACCTCACTTTTGTAAATCAAAGGACATAGTCTGCCATGTAGGAGTTCGTAGTACACTCAGAATTCTGATCAATCCAAATATAACCATCTAGTATATTGAA
>SKCR01052357.1:0-21272 GCA_019454045.1 Zanthoxylum bungeanum | reverse complement strand
TTTTGTAATACCCCGCCAGAGGCAGGATGCTATCGGCAGGAGACCGGATTGACCGATCTCCATAAACCTCTGAATTTACCAAAAATTCGACATGATGTATTCTAAAACTGGACAACATGGATCTCAGTCCAGCACCAAAACGAACCTAAAATGAACATCATATATCAGAATGGACCTTAGGTCCACACCAATAAATCAAAATCACCACCTAAGGGCTCCGTGCCCATATCATCTATCAACACTCAAGGGCTCAGTGCCTACAACATCATTAACATCATCATCAATCAAAATATTTACTTAATATATATACAAACCATGTGTTCAACACGACTAACAAAACAATAACCAAAATATCATAGACTTCTTAAACCATTCACATGTGTCCTAATATGGAACTGTTTAGTACTTATAAATGCATTGATGAAGGTAAGGTCTTGATGGAAAATAACCAAGTATGTAAAGTTTCTGGTATTGGATCTGTTAAGATAAAGATGCATGATGCAATTGTAAGGGAATTAAAGGATGTCAATATGTACCTCATCTGAAAAGTTTTGTAAATTCTCTAATATATAGTGTATAAGTATGAGAGACATGTCCCTTTAAGTATTGACTTATGGGAAAGGTAGGGACATGTCCTCTAAATTAGAAAGGTACATCTCTAGACCTTCTTAGGCTTTAGAAAAAGGGTACAACCCTTAGGAGGGTTATACCCTAAGCCAATGGGTGTCCTAATGGCATCCTTCCATGTCTATATAAAGGGGGGGGTCTTGGATTCATTTTAAGGCATCCAAAAGTATTCTTATTTCATACATTGTCTAGAGAGTCAAGAAAGAGTTTCCTTCATTTTTCATTGTTCAAGATCTTGTGAAAGGAGTGTCCATTCTACAAGAAGTATCCAAGTAATCCTGGGAGAATGTTAGCCACAAGACATCTGTAGAGTACCGAGATGGGGCTAATAAGTTCTTAAGGACAGAGGCAACTCGACTTGGACCAAGTTTTCATTATCTTCATCATTTTCCAGGTTTTTCTAGGCCTTTTGATTATTTTTTTTTTGATTTTGATAATTTGCATGTTATACTTGTTTATTTGGCACTACTACAATCTTAAGAACTTATCATTTTTTAAGTGTTGTTAGATAAATTTTACTTGGTTTAATTATCAATTTTCTAGAAAATATTTTATGTGCATGAAAAATAAGTATGGGCGTTCGAACGCCCGACAGACGAGTAGGTAAAAATTCTAATTTTCACAGTTTCGTTCGAACGCGTCTTCAAACTCATCTTGAATGCCAGTCTTCTGCAAAAGAATATTCGAACGCGTTTACAAACGCTACACGAACGTGAACTCTATGGAAAACTTCGTTCGAACGCATTTACGAATGCAAACGAATGTGAACTCTATGGACAACTTCGTTTAAACGCGTTTACGAATGCTACACGAACGTGACCTACTGGAAAGTTTCGTTCGAACGAATTAACGAATGTGACACTAACAAAATTAAATATGGAATTATTTTAGATTAAAAAATAATAAAATAGACTTAGATTAATTTATGTTACCATGACATATATGCAATAATGTTAACTTAGTAAAATCATATATTGTATTATTATAAACTTGGTAGTATAGGTTTAAGTTAATATTATGGTGTTCAATTATCACAAGCATACACATAGTGATGAAGTTGAAAATTAATTGTGTGTTGCACACTTGGCTGAGAACTAAAAGTGTAACTTTACACAAGTAATTCCGTCCAAGCTTGATTGACTTATACATATACACATACAAATCTACATATATTTATTATTGTATTGTAAATTGAAGTGTAATACTAAGTTTGAACGTCTAAGATATTCTATTGAGAAAGTGATTAAAAGACATTATGTAAATAAGGCGATAAGAGCCTAAGTGGGCAGAGATTTAAGTGGTTACTCCGGACCCCCCTCGTCCTCTGGGAATTTTCATTTATTCATTTATCATAAAAAACCTTAGTCGTAAATTCAAGGACTTGTGTTATTTAGTACTACCATTCAATATAACAATGAGTGGATTCTTAGTATATCACTTAAACAAGATCATATATTTGATCATTGTGTAATTTATCTTTTGTAGACTTATTGATTACTGTTGGTTTTTCCAGTTACACATGGCTAGTAGAAATATCATAGTACCGGTCGCTCATGGGGAGAAACCGAAAAAGTTTGGTGGAGAAAACTTTAAACAATGGGAGAGCAAAATGTTGTTCTATCTGGAAACATTGCAGTTGGCTAAGTACCTCAAAGATCCTCCGGGTCTTATGGAGGGAGAAACGGAAACAACCAAGCAACTGTAAGAAGAGACATGATCGTCAGACGACTTCTTGTGTAGGAACTATCTCTTGGGAGGACTTGACAATACATTGTACAATGTGTACCAAGGCATGACTTCTGCGAAGATTCTTTGGGAATCTCTCGAGAAGAAATACAAAACCGAGGATGCCGGACATAAGAAATTTTTCGTGGGTAGGTTCTTGGACTACAAGATGGTAGATACAAGGACGGTGATGTATCAGTTGGGTCACATTCAGTTAATCATTCATGAAATATTGGATGAGGGAATGAAACTCTGTGAGACGTTTCAAGTTGCCACAATCATTAAAAAGTTGTCTCCATCATGAAAGGACTTCAGGAGTTATCTGAAACAAAAAAGGAAACAGATGAGTCTTGAATACTTTGTAGTTCGATTGAGGATTGAAGAGGACAACATGAAGTCCAAGAAGGCCAGCTACAAGACTATGTAGTCTAAGACCAACATCATCAAGGGTGGAAATGGTAGCAAAATAGAAAGAATGGTGGAGCTGATACTTCCCAAGCAAACAAGAAGTTTAAGGGGAAGTGCTACATCTGTGAAAAAATGGTCACATGACAAAGGACTGCAGAAACAAGAACTCTCAGGACAAAAGCAAGAAAAAGAAAAATGAAGCCCATGTCGCTGAGGATGAGAAACTAACTGATGAGATTTCAGAGATAAACCTCTCAGCAGTGGTAACAGAAGCCAACTTAGTTGGGAATCCGAGAGAATGATGGGTAGACACTGGGGCTACTCGTCATATATGTGCTGATAGCAAGATGTTTTCCTCGTATCAGAAGGTCGATGGTGGCGATCATCTGACAATGGGAAACTCTTCTACCTCTAGAGTGGTTGGACAAGGCACAATAGTTCAGAAGATGACATCTGGAAAAAAAGTTATATTGAAGAATATTTCGCATGTTCCTGAGATTCGAAAGAACTTGGTTTCGGGTTCACTCCTTAGTAAAAATGGTTTCAAGCTTGTATTTGTTTCTGATAAGTTTGTACTGACCAAGAATGATGTCTATGTAGGAAAAAGATACCTCATTGAGGGCCTTTTCAAGTTCAATGTAATAACTGTCAATCGACACAACGCTAATAATAAAGCTACATCTTCAGCTTATATTATTGAGTCACAAAATATATGACATGAGAGGTTGTGACATGTTAATTATGATACAATATGTAAATAATTAAGATGGACCTTATACCTAAATTCACAATTGATAACCAATATAAATATGAGGCATGTGTTGAAGAAAAAATAAACACAGCATCATTTCATTCCATAGAACAAAGTTCTGAACCCTTAGAACTTGTACACTCCGATGTGTGTGATATAAATATTGTGCAAACAACAGGCGGTAAAAAGTACTTTGTCATATTTATCGATGATAGCACAAGGTTCTATTATGTGTATTTGCTGAGGAGCAAATATGAAGCTATTGAGAGCTTTATACACTATAAGAACGAAGTTGAAAATCAACTTGACAAGAAAATAAAAAGAATCAGGAGTGATAGATGAGGTGAATATGTGTCACCATTTGGTGAATATTGTTCTAATCATGGCATTATTCACCAAACTATTTCTCCTTATTCTCCTCAACAAAACAGGATTACTGAACCCAAAAATCAAACGTTGAAGGAAATGATGAATGCCATGTTGACAAGCTCTGGTTTACCCTAGAACTTGTGCGGGGAAGCCTTGCTTCCAACTACGTTCTGAACAAGCTACCTCACAGAAGATTGGACAAGACGCCATATGAATTGTGGAAAGGTCACGTACCTTCCTACAAATATATGAAATTGTGGGGATGTCTTGCCAAAGTGATGGTTCCTAAACCTAAGAAGGTTAGAATAGGACCCAAGACTGTTGATTGTATATTCATTGGATATGCTCACAATATTAGTGCGTATCGATTCTTGGTACATAAGTTTGAAATTCCTTATATCAATCCAAATATGATAATTGAGTCAATGAATGCGACATTCTTTGAAGTGATATTTCCTTGTAAGGAAAAACAAAGAACTATTGATACTGTTAAAGACATCGATCAAGTTAACCAAGAATCAGACCAACATGAAAATATTGAGGAAAATGAACCTAGTGTTAGGGTTGGTGCTCAGATCGCCAATCTGGATCGTATTTATGTCCGATTCATGAATATGAGCAATACAGTTTTCCATAATATTACTTATTTATGGTTGCACCACTTGTTTTTATTATATATATATTCGATCTAATTCATTAGATTGAAACTAAATCATGTTTAGTGATATATAAATATTAGACAAAGACCCGATAATATATAATGTAGTGCACAATTACAATGTAGCTTGTAATTGACATTGGGAAGTGTCACTACTAGAAATATATTATCAAATTAAGTTCCTGGTCAAGATTTACTAGCACAGATCGGTTAGTAAAATCCGCTGAGACCAGTACATATCGTATATCAGACTTGGTCTGATGGTTTATCCCAATGAACCATGAGTCTCGGGAGACTCGTATAGACGTGTAGGTGTTTATTTGATAAACACTGAACGACTCACCGAAGATTACCTAATAGATGGTACACCAACGTCAATAGGAATCTTCTCGGGTTGAGTAGCATAGTGATTCTTTGACTTGAGATATCACTGTGGATATATGAGTTATCCTCCACACTTAGATGGCAGTCACGTCACCGATCTATTAAGATCAGACCTCCACCTGTTCGTTTGGTGTGGACTCATGCTCATGATATCCTGTGTGTATCAAAATAGGATCCGTCAGTCCTGTGTACAGGGCATATGTATTCATTATATGATTAGCAATCTGTTAAATCCATGGCCGTGGTATACTTTGGAAGTATGTTCCGAGTTTTATTTAGAAGATTGCTAATAGATACGTTGACAAGATTATACCTATAGAGATTTGATGTTTGTATCTATATATCTGGGATAATCCAGATACATGTGACGAAGAGATTATACGTATGCAATGACCTCGACCTGTATGATTTAGCGAGTTTATCTCTGGTCGTCATAATTTACGGGTGGGTGAATTATGGACACGAAATTGGATTTCGTGACGGATATACCTGAATCTAGAGAGTCTCATTAATGAAATATACTCGTAGAGCACTAGGGAAACTTTTATGAATAATGGAGATTATTTATAAATTGTTTAACCGTTAAACAAAAAATACATGCGAATGGACCTAATGATAATTTCCTAATTAATGTGTATTTGTATTTAATATTTGATATTATTAAATACATATTAATTAATTGTCAAATTATGATATTGACATATATCATTAATATATGTATTTGAGATATTTAATGTAAATATAATACATATATTTAAGATATTTGTATTTAATTATTTAATTATTTAATTGTTAAATAATTAAATTAATTAAAAAATAAATATCTTTTGCTATGATTATGATTAGGAAATGGCAAGATTCTATTGGTTCACTTGTTAAGTTTACTTTATGATAAAGGTTATCATTTGAAACAAGTAAACTAATAAAGCATTTTACCATTTACTGTTTTGAAACAAAAATTAAGAATATCATGATATTTTTCTTCTAAGTTTCGGCCAAAGGGGATTTAACAAAAGGGTTTTGTTTTTCCATTTGTAAGAACATAACACAAGTTACAATAGATTTTACTAAGTAAAGTTTGAGAGAAAACCTTGAAGGAGAAAATAAAAGCTTAAGGAAAAATGTGTTTTTGTAAGTATTTTCTCATTTCCTTCAACTTGAAAATTGTTTCCATGCTTCTAAGCTTCAACATGTGTTGCTTAGAATTTTCTATACTCTTTAATTATGTAAATTAATTGATTGGAAACTTGTTGGAAAGATGTTGCATGTGTGTATGAACTAAGTATGCTTATAAATGGTTATTAAGCATTCTTTTGATTAATTAGTAATCATGTTGCCATTCTAGAGTGTTAAGGCCACTCATTTATGACCTAAAATTATTCTTGAGTTGTTTCATGATGGTGAGACTTGTTTGGTGTGGTAAAGATTGTATTAAAGTATTGAATTTGTTTAATTTGGTGTATTTTGTCAATTTGAAGAAATTGTAAAATTAGGGTTCATAATCCTTTCCAAATTTGGGGCTTTTCATATATGTGGTGTATTATGATGTATATTAATTTTGAGATTGATTGGATTTGATCTTGACTTGTTTTGAACAAGAAAGGACTAAAATGCAAAACCTGGAAAATTCTGGGGCTTCTCAGCAATTTGACAAAAATTTGGATTTTGTGTTGTAATTTATATTTTCATATATTAGACAAGTATAAATCATTTTGGGATTGATTTGGAATCACTTAAATATGTATTTGACAATTTGAGGACCAAAATGATCAAAATACAAAGTTATGGGGTCAATTCGGTAATTATAAGAAATTTGATTTCTTGGTTTAAAATTTCAGATTTTATGTATTGAGTAATTAAAATAAATAATTTTATTTCAATTGCCCAAGAAAAGTAATTCGGAAATTGATTCGGAGTGAAAATACGTGAAAACGATGAAAAATGGCGTTACCGGGTAACGGCTGCCCAAACAGTGAACTGGTCACTTTCGGGTAGCCAACGAACTGTCCAAATGTTTTTGGGGCTGACCTGGGTAGTCCTCATGTGTATTGGACGGTCGGTTCGGCCCTAAACACATTTTATGCTATTTTACGGAAAAACGTTTTCGCAAAAGTTTCGCGGAGTTTCTATATTATTTATATCGTTTTACGATATCGAATAAATATGTTTATGTGAAATATGAATAAATTATTAATATTAGATATTGAATAATTTATTCGTATGTTTAAAAATTTTAAACTACGATTTCACCTGAACAGCGCTTCTTCCGCTGCACCGCCCTAATAAAACCCCAACACCTAGACGTAGCAAAAGAGCTAGAACGTCAAAGTCATTTGGACCTGATTTTCTGACATACTTGTTAGAAAATGAGCCTCAAAGTTATAAAGAAGCAATGTATTCGATGGAGGCACCTTTGTGGAAAGAGGATATCAATAGTGAGATTGATTCTATCCTACAAAATCATACCGGGGAGTTGGTTGATCTTCCTCCAGGTTGTAAGCCACTTGGCTACAAATGGATATTCAAATGGAAGATGAAACCGGATGGATCAATAGATAAGTACAAGGCAAGACTTGTCATACAAGGTTATAGATAAAATGAATGCCTTGATTACTTTGATACATATTCACTAGTGACTCGTATCACATCAATAAGAATAATCATAGCTATAGTAGCTATATTTGGTCTTGAAATATATCAAATGGATGTGAAAATTACATTTTTAAATGGTGAACTAGTTGAAGAGATTTACATGAAACAACCAGAAGGTTTCAATGTTTCTGGACAATAAAAAAAGGTGTGAAAACTTGTAAAATCCTTATACGGATTAAAACAAGCACCTAAACAATGGCATGGAAAATTTGACAAAGAGATGTTGTCAAATGGGTTCAAAATCAATGAGTGTGATAAGTGTGTATACACCAAATCAACTCAAAAAGGCTATGTCATTGTGTGTCTCTACGTAGACGATATGCCGATAATTGGTAGTAATCATGTGATGATTCAATCTACTAAGAAAGTATTGACCATCAAATTTGATATGAAAGATTTAGGAGTAGCTGATGTGATCTTAGGAATTAAGATTTCCAGAACATTAGAGGGGTATATATTATCTCAGACTCATTATGTTCAGAAGATACTTGAGAAATATAATAAATGAGATATACATGTGACTATAATTCCTGTAGACCTAACTCTTCATTTATTAAAGAATACTAGCTCAAGTGTATCACAGTTAGAGTATTCGAGAATCATCAGAAGTATGATGTATCTCACAAATTACACACGACCTGATATCGCTCAAGCTATAAATAAGCTTAGTAGATATACGAGCAATCCAGGACATAACCACTGGAAAGCCATGGTAAGATTTTTGAGGTATCTAAGAGAAAATTCAAAATATGGTCTGCATTATACGAGATATCCTACTGTACTAGAGGGATACAACGATGCTAACTGGATATCTGATATAGTGGATTCCAAATCTACGAGTGGATTTATTTTCACACTTGGTGGTGTAACCATGTCATAGAAATTCTCGAGGCAAACATGTATTTCCCGGTCTGTTGGAGTTTGCTAAGGTCCCAAGGATCAATAAACAAGCATGAACATAAGTGAATACAACGAGGGAGTTGCAGAATACTCACATCGAGCGGTTGAGCGACTCGAGAGGCAACAAAAATTCAACTTTCTGCTCACTGTGAACTGCTCGGCAGTGGCTGAATTTGGTCTCACTGTTTCAGCTTCATCTTCAAGTTCTTGAGCTCCAAGCTTCGTCAAACGATTCCCGGCTCATGGGTGGACTTCCTTATCACCTTCGCATGTCTCTCGGAGTGCTAGCTCTCTTGATTTTTGCCACAAAACCAAGCACTTGCTTCCCATTATTCTCGGCAAACTGAAACCAGTGAGGAGAAAATGAAACCCCTTGGGCATGAAATGAAGAAGAGAATGGAGAGAGAGAAGAGTTGTGAGAGTTGTGTTCAATTTGTGCATCTAATACAACAATAATTAAAAGCCAAAATACCAAAATCAAATAAAGGTAAATGCCTTTTTAATTAATCCAACAACTCACATCAACCATCACACTTGAGTGTCAAACACTCAAACATCAACTTACATCAAGTCAATCAAGTTGTCAAGTCACATCACTCAAAGTGACAAGTGATTTGACGCTTGAAGTGACTAGCGATTTGACGCTTGATGTGATTAATGATTTGACGCTTGATTTGACTTGCGTGCCGCACTCAAATTCGAAATGCGAATGCGCTAGCAAACAATCCCGGGCTCGGGTTCGCTAATTCCAAATTAACGAATTTTTCATTGCGACGTAATAAATGATTATGCCTAGCGAAATCACTATTCACGTCGCTAACGAATTAATTCTAAATTAATTCGTTCGCCCGAATTAAAATCTAATTTTAATTCCGCGTCGAAATCCAATTTCGTATAATATATCTAATATATTAATTTGTCGATTAATTCCAAATTAATCGTTATCTCTCTTTTATTGATATTTTATCCCAGATAAAATATCTCTGCAATTAATCCTAGATTAATTTTCTCTTTCATCTTATTAATCCCAAATTAATTAAACGTGCGAGTCATACGTCATCGGTGAATCTTCGGGAAGCAACCCATGAGATCCCCGGATATGTTGGCAGTAAATTCAGTCGTCGGACTATCCGAACACGTAAGTACCTCGTACTACGTTTATACCGATTTACAAGACAAGGTTGGCTTCTAGCAAAGCGTCATGCCTACCCAATTCTCCAGAAATATCCTTACAGGAATAAAGGATCTATATCAGGCGTAGTATACGTAGTATTGCGTATATCGATCCAGTATCTGATGATCACATGCAAGGCATGGGGCTGGTACAATGTCTGCCCCGTACGAAGCATATATCGGATTACGAGCAACTAGTCTCTTTATTATCGGATAATCATGACCAAGTCATATTATCTCGACGGTTGCAACCTTTTTAGAGAACCAGTTCTGTATCCCTACGCGATCATTATCTCCATATGACTGGAGTTACACTTCCGTCTTGACATCACACCCAACACACTACGATTCTCAATATACCCAGCATAGGCGTACACAGAACCTGTTAAAGCCCTGGACGACTACAACCAAAGTATATTGATTTTCGCAAGTATTAGCGGTGCAAGTCTCAGGTTAAGACCTAATACACCTACCCTGATTTCGGACTTCCATAGACACATAGTCATACTACCAATGGAATTCCGAGGGGGTCTATCCAGAGCGAAGCTGTTTCCCGTACCATCAGTAAAACACAACCTCCTATTACACTTGCATGAGTATCCTATACCCAAATATATGAGAACTATGCCGTCGTGCCCTCACAACGCGCACAAGTGTAATACTAGTCTTTTACGCATTCATCGATGTCCAATCTCGATAATGCTATGACTAGGGATATATAATGATTTATCCTTCGTGGACTGATACTGTCTCATATCATTCTCAATCCAGGAACAAATCATAGTGACTTCCTATCATTTATATATCTAGGTGATCTAATCACAAATGATAAGAGTGCAATCTCCTTTGTCACATAGTTAATTTGTACAACAACACCATGATCTGTACAAATAGTGACGCTATGGGTCATAATTGTCCAACAATCTCCCACTTGGCCTATAGCCAATCACTCGAGTGTCTTACACCCGAACTATGTACGGTTGGCTCAAACTGCTGAGAAAAGGCTTTCGTCAGCGGATTTGCATGATTATCATCTGATGCGATTTATTCGATCATCACATCGCTACGATGTATGATCCGAACGAATCAGATGAATATCGAAGTATATATCTGGATCGTTAATGAGACCATTAATTCTTTAGCCTGTGTTGACGCCTAGCTCAACTGCTAACAGAATTATATCTAATCTAATTAGATTTATTATCGACCCAGAAGGCTTCTATTGCCGCTTCAGCTGCCGCAATATCCCACATTTATTGTTTATTCGGTAATAGTATCTTGCTTGGAAGATTTCCAGCTCACTGTACCGTTATTCAAACTGTACAGTACCTTTTGCAACTTTTAGTCGTCTTTATCGGTTATGGAACTTACAATAGTGATCACAGTCACTTCAAGTTCTCTTTCTCCATATTTTAAGAAAACATCCTTAGTTCTCTAAGATACTAACATATTCTTAATATTAATCCAGTGACTATCACTCGGATTGGAATGTTTGTGAATCCATATGCCAAGCGTATGAGACACTAGGTTGCATACATTTTTCAATGTACGGTTTCACGGAGAGTTTTCTCGAAAGCCAAGCTTTCACCGATTGTTTTATGGGAATATCATTTCCAAGAAATGACATATTATCATTATTTTATAGGACAACCACTGTCAGTGCACTCCCACTAACCCTCTTATATACACAAGAATCATTTCGTTTTGAATTAAATCATAAACCATTATGATTACATCAAAACGATAATTCTAAGAACCTATGCTTGCTTTAATCCAAACATGGATCGAATAACCTGCAAACCTTGTTTGCTTGTTATGGTACGACAAAAATCGACAGAATGTTGTAAATATCCCCCAAAAGGTTTCCTTTTCAGGAAAGAGATTTTCCCGTTAAGCTGACATATTTCATAAATGAAACATGCAGCTTTAGCAAGCATTATCCAAATGGATTTACCGTGGCAACAGGTAAAAGGTTGAATCATAATCAACACAATGTTGATAACGATACCTTTCCGTTACAAGCCCAGCTTAGTACGTTGGTATGTTGCCATCCATGTATGTCTTCCTTGAAGACTTATATAGTACCAATAGGCACGTTGCCTTGCGGTACAACAACTAGTGTCCAAACATAGTTGATATACATGGAATCCAATTCGGATGTCATGACACTTTTTCATAATAGGGAGTCGATACCTTGTATCACTTCCTCATACGTAGTCAGTTGGTATACCTCAATAAGATTGACATCTTTATGAGGTGAGATCAGAAACCTATACCCCAGGTTGTTTCCGACTCTCTCCCACATACGTGGTTCTTGTGTATTTGAAGATTAATGTTATAGTTTTCATCATTGATGAACTATATGTGTTCCATTAGGATTCGATGCCTAGAATAGTATTACTCCGATTTTCATCGAGTTTTACTATCCTCCCACTTACCACTGCATATCGGTATTCCTCTCAGGAAAACCACATGGCGAGCAACAATCTAATTGTTCTCTTTTGAGTTGTATAATTACTATACTTATGGTATCCCTAGGATAACCTACAATTGGCACTTATCCAATTTGGGATTTAGTTTGGTATCATCCAAACATATGCCTAGTATTCCCAAATGTTCAGGAATGAGAAACCCGGTTTCCTTCCCGTTCATATCTAATATGAAATCTGTCAAACAGATTATTATGGAACCTTATTCTAAATAAGTTCTTGCACTGTTTAAAGTTTATCCGTTGAAGGAAATGGTAGCTCAGAGCGACTCATGATTAACCTTATCATGTCCAACAAAATTTGGTTACTCAGTTTGGACACACCGTCAAATTGACGTGTTCCGAGAGAAGTCCTTATTGAAAGAATATTATACTCTTTCAAGTATATTAGAAACTTATTGCTTAAGTATTTTCATCATGGTCTAACCGTGACGATTTAATACTTTAGCTGATCTGTTTGTCTATTTCGTGTCGAAAACTGTAAAAGTTTCCGATTTGTGTTTCAAAAGAAACACATAACCATAACGCGATGCCAAATCGGTAAAGGTCACGAAATATTCATATCCACATCTAGCCTAGCTAGACATGGGCCCACTTGCTTCACTATGAACTAGGGCTGACAGATCAGTGGCATTTACACTTTTACCAAGTAAATAGTATTATAGGCATATTGCCCAATAAACTAGATTCGTAGACTTTATTTGATAGAATCAAATCAGTCAAGTACCCACTCTTTAAAAGCGTGGATATACGAGTCTTGTTTCATTGTGTCCCAGACATCAATGCCACGATTGATTCTCCTGATCAAATCAGTTTGAGCTGTTTGTTTGTCATATTATACGTTTGAGATTTTATTTATATTCTAAATATAAATACTGTTATTCATATCTAATGTGCTTATCTCAATATCATCTTTATATAATAAAACACTTTAGTGTTCTAGAATATAAATGTTCACCCGCAGTGGGTTAAACACTGATATAGAGATAATGTATCTAGTCAAACTAGTTACATTATAGCAGTTTCCTAATTCAAGTACGTACCCGAAAGTAGTTCCTAAACTTAGGTATCTACGGTCAAAACAGCGACTTTCGTCCCGTTTCCGATTCGCAGATTAATCTCAATTGAAGTCAGTATCCTGTTCATAACAGATTCTGAATATCAATATATATATTTTATGTTCCACACTAAGTATTTAAAATCCAATTTCAATACTAGTAGTGAACATAATCTTGACAAACATATTTGAAGTCAGAGCCTTGCTCGTTCTTCAATTCCTTCATGTCTGCTTTGTCCAAATGGCAGTCACGCTTCCGCGATCCTGTTTGCCACAATTTAGGCAGACATTTTGGGATATGTCCTTTATCTTCCCAGAAGATTATAATGATTTTGCCTTTGCCCTTTTCACACTCCAGAAGCCTTTGGCCAAGTCTCGGATTTCTAGAATATCGAAGTAAGGTGCGACTAGCGCTACTTGCCTTATTGCAAACTTTGACTCTGTATCATTGAGAATAGTCATTAACTCTCCAAGAGTTTACTATTGCAATATTAGTACTTCTAAAATCTAAGTATAGCTTTATGAAGATCCTTCAATTTCAGTATCATACTTTAAGGATCTAATCCTTAGTTTTGATTCAGAAATTAAGGAGTCTACTGCGACAAGCTTAATGGATTAAACACTAAAGTTATTATTACATAAATCTTCCAAAGATTATGCTCTACTATTTGCTTAACTCCGGGCTTAGGCATAATATGTTATTTTATCAAATAAAGTAACTTATTATTTTCCAGGACCATCCTGAAATATATTACCAATTTGAAAATTAAACCATTTAAATATATTTTCCCCAAGATTATGTTTTAAATGTCAATTTTTATCTTGATTTTAATAGTCCAACTATTTAATCAACGATTTCGGTACTATTTATTATAATGATTACAATAGTCCAACTATTTAATCAACTATAATTTAATAGATTAAAATCAATTATATTGATTACTATAATCCAATATAAAATCAACTATAAATAAATAGTTTGAATATAGTCCAACTATTTTATAAAAACAACATTTAAATATTAGTCCAACTAACATTTAATATATTGACGAATGATATTTGTAATTGAGCGCGTATGGCAAGTAATTAATGAATATTGCAAATTAATTCTTGCCTCCCACTATTTTGGCGAGCCTCTAACCCTCTGTCGAGTACTCGGGAAACCGTGTTTCCTAGTGGGCTAGGATCCCGTTAAATATCACACAATCTTGACTTTGGCCAACAAATTGTATGATAATTAACTAGGTAGATCTCTAAGATTGATTGGATCCAATCCAATTCCTAGATCGGTAGGGGGACATCCAAGTCCGAAACATATATCTTATATATGCCAATACATCCAATGTATTACCTGACCTTTTTCCTCTGAATCAACTAAGCCTTGGCTTTGGCACAACAAACTTAGTGATCCCAGTCAAGCGTGACCCATTGACCATGGAAAGCTTCGTAATCAATGTCGATGGACAAGAAGTGGTCTTGACTTTGGCCAACAAACCACAACTTGGACAAGACACTGACTTGGAACAAAGCTCTCGTGATTCAAACACATCCTCGACTGACAAAGGCCTTGACTTTGGCCAACAAGCCAATGCCAGTCTCGGATCTTGAGTGAGAATCACTCAATGGAAGGAAAACCGCTTAATATTTAGCGAGGGTTTTTCGCGTGCAAATTGGCAACCAATTTATTATCTTTGTTAAGGTCTCATTATCATACACCCTTAAACATGCATTCTAAACACATAATAAAACGTGTATAAATAAAGTAATAATGATATGCGGATGGATACTTTACACATTGATCCTAGATCAAATCTCTACTCTCTCTCCCCGCTAGCACAAATATTTCTTCTACCCATGTACACTACACTTCTAAAGAAACCTCATTTACATTGAGGGGAATAGGTGAGAAGAGAATACAAAGAATAATGAGGTGATAAGGCTGGACATGCAGGTCCATCCATTAATAAATCAAATTTATTACAACAATTTCTAAAATTGCCCCACCCATCTAATATTCATCCGATATACTTTATTCATGCATCGCAACCATGTATTCACACAAGCATGTTATCAATCAATCTAATCAAATTAATTAATCTGATAATTAGTGATCATCCAATGTTCAAACAACGATTTGATTTTGCGCGAGTCAAACTCGTTTTGCGAATAAGTACTCAAAGTACGAATTCTCGAATTAAATTAAACTACACAATTAAATCCAATTCAATTTGTATTTAATTCTAATTCACTATTTAATTCCAAATTAAATACTACACTTTATTTAATAAACCTTTAAGACTTAAATTCCAAATTTAATCGTTACGGGTCTCAAAGCCCGATTAATGTCCAACGTCAATTTAATTAAAGTCCAATGGGCTTTTAATTAATTTCTTAAGGCGTGGACTTTTGTCAACTCGGGTCAAACCGAATAACCAAAATCCAATTCGGGAGTTACCCCATAAGCCCAGAAATCAATTTAGGCCCATTAGGCCCAATTAAACTTTAAAGGTCCATTAGTCGCATTTGGGCTTTATGGATGCGGTTTTGGGCCCAATTGGATCCAATCCATTTGGCCTAAACCTAACTTGGTACAACAAAGCCCAATAAGCCCAATTACAACACAACAAGTACTACGTTTATACCGATTTACAAGACAAGGTTGGCCTCTAGCAAAGCTCCATGGCTACCCAATTCTCTGGAAATATCCTTACAGGAATAAAGGATCTATATCAGGCGTAGTATACGTAGTATTGGGTATTTCTGTCCAGTATCAGATGATCATGTGCTAGGCCTGGGGATAGAATTGTGTCTGCCTCATACGAAGCACATGTCGGATGTCTAGTAACTAGTCTCTATAATCGGATAAACCTGACCTTGTCATTTTATCCCGATAGCTGCAGTATTTAAGAGAACCAGTACGTATCCTACGTGACCATCATCTCCACTATGACTGGAGTGATACTTCCGCCTTCACATCACACCCAGTACACTATGATTCTCAATATTCCCAGCATTGGTGTACACAGAACCTGTTAAAGCCCTGGACGACCGCAACCAAAGTATATTGATTGTCGCAAGTATTAGCGGTGCAAGTCTCAGGTTAAGACCAAATACACCTACCCTGATTTCGGACTTACATAGACACATAGTCATACTACCAATGGAATTCCGAGGGGGTCTATCCAGAGCGAAGCTGTTTCCGGTACCATCGGTAAAACACAACCTTCTATTACACTTGCATGAGTATCCTACACCCAAATATATGAGAACTATGACGTTGTGCCCTTACAACGCGCACAAGTCTAATACTAGTCTTTTACATATTTATCGATGTCCAATCTCGATAATACTCTGACTAGGGATATTTAATGATTTATCCTACGTGGATTGATACTGTCTCATATCATTCTCCGTCCAGGAACAAATCACAAAACCTCTCATCATTTATATATCTAGGTGATCTAATCACAAATGATAAGAGTGCAATCTCCTTTGTCACATAGTTAATTTGTACAACAACACCATGATCTGTACAAATAGTGACGCTATGGGTCATAATTGTCCAACAGTCGCTGCAAGCACTCATGAGGCTATAACTCATCCACTAGGGATTCCTAGGGGTTTAAAGGCTTGTTGCATACGCCAAATACAATCGTGATCCATACGAAAGTGGCTTAGATAGTTTTTACTTATTCTTATTTATTAATTTAGTCTAACTTGTATTTTCTTTTTGCGCTTGAATTGCTAGGGACTAGCAATAAGCTGGTTAGGGGTTGTGATAAGTGCACAAAAGTGTATTTTGAACATCACTTATTTGGGTTTATTGCTACGTATTTAGTCTTATATCTCATATTTTATTGTATAATTGTTTTCATTATATTAACTTTAAAAGTGTTCGGTATTTAAGCTAATTTAGTAATTTTCCTTTATTATTGTAGGAATCGGGAGCTTACAGACGCATCGGAAGCACGCGGGAAGAGTGGAAAATGCAGAAAATAGCATATAGAAATAATTCCTGGCGCCGCGACGCCACTTTTTGGCGTCGCGACGTCCCTTCAGTAACTCCTTACATAAATCTCGTGAGTTGGGCGTCGCAACGCCACTTTCTGGTGCTGCAAAGGACTTTCAAAATCTTCAGTTTTCAGTGTTCTACACGTATAAGGACTCTGGGATTTCCCTATAAATACCCAAGCTCGTCCAAAACCCTAAGAAAGGAAGAAAAGACAGAAAGAGTTCTAAAGATTGGGAAGCTGCAAACTCAAAACTCCTACACCGAGCTGAACATGTTTCTTTATCTGTTGCAGGCTATGTTTCTTTCCTTTATGGAAAACTAATCTCCTAGGCAAAGCTATGGATGAATTATTGTATTTAAATTCTTATATTTATGTTTTTGATTCTTGAGAGATCCTTAATGTTTAATACAATTGATATTTTGTTGTTCTCTATTATCTTTTGTTTTATGATTAATCCAGAGACTGTGTTTTACTAATTTTCATACATTAATAGTCTTATTTTTTTTTATGTGTGATTGAGAAACCCATATGTAACTAGTATTGTTGTTTTACGAGTTAATCTTCTGCTACAGTATTGCCTTTAGGTATATCATCGACGTTAGATAGGTCATAATGATGACATAGTATGCTGTTAATATAGAGAAAGTAATTTATCAATTATCTCAGAATTTAATATGTTTTAACTGAATTATTTTTCGATTGTTGGTTTGGGAAGTGAAACCCTCAATCGAGTAATAAAAGGAATCAACTACTGAATATAAGCGATACATAAAGGATTCCTGATGTTTTACTGTCTTTCTTCCATTGATAAACCTCAAGCACTTTTCATAATTGTTACTTTAATATTCCAATTAAATATTGTTCTTTAATTTAGTTATTGTTAACATTCGTATTAAGTGATTCAGTTCCTTCGTAACCATCTCTCTGAGGAATCGACACCCCAGCTATACTGCGATAACCGCAAGTACTTTTTGGGCGTAATCATCCCTTTAAGTAGTGGCTTATGGGAAAGGCACAAAGATGTTGGGACATGTGCTCTAAATTAGAAAGATGCATCTCTAGACCTTCTTAGGCTTTAGGAAAAGGGTACAACCCTTAGGAGGGTTACACCATAAGCCAAAGGGTTCCCTAATGGCACCCTTCCTTGTCTATATAAATGGGGGTCTTGGATTCATTTTAAGGATATCCAAATTGTTTTTATTTCATACATTGTCTAGAGAGTCAAGCGAGAGTTTCCTCCATTTTTCCTTGTTCAAGATCCTGTGAAAAGAGTGTCCATTCTACAAGAAGTATCCAAGTAATCCGGGGGAACGTTAGCCATAAGACATCCGTAGAGCACCGAGGCGTGGCTAATAAGTTCTTAAGGACAGAGGCAACTTGACTTGGACCAAGTTTTCATTATCTTCATCATTTTCCAGGTTTTTCTAAGCCTTTTGATTATTGTTTTGATTTTGTTAATTAACATGTTATACTTGTTTATTTGGTACTACTAAAAAAAGAAATCTGGTATCCTTAGGGATGCTAGATGAGTCTGGCAGTGTTATTAAGGCAGAAAATGGAATCATAAAGGTGTTAAAGGGTTATATGATTATTATGAAAGAGATAAGACATTATGGATTTTATATCTAGCAAGGAGAAGTAGTTGTTAGAGATGTGAGTTTTTCAGTACAGTCAAGCCAAGATAAGGCAAAACTGTGGCATCTTAGGATAGCTCACATTAGTGAAAAAATTCTGAGGGAGCTCTACAAGCAGGGGTTAATCAAAGAAGAGAAAATGGAGTCACTAGAATTATGTGTTTGGAAAATCAACTAGAGTAAAGTTTGGAACAACACAACATAGAACAAAAGGGACTTTGGACTATGTTCACTCAGATTTATGGGGGCCAACACGGGTTCCCTCATTGATTTGAGCAAAGTACTTCATCACCATAATATATGACTTCTCAAGGAAGCTGTGGGTGTTAATTTTGAAGAGTAAAGATCAGGCTTTTAAGTCATTTAAGGCTTGGAAGATACTTATAGAAATCAAACTGACAAAAGGCTAAAAAGGCACAGAAATGATAATGGACTTGAATATTGTAATGCTGAGTTTGATGATTTGTGCATGGCCAATGGAATTGCCAGGCATAAGACAGTGGGGATGAAACCTCAATAGAATGATCTAGCTAAGAGGATGAATAAGACTTTCTTATAGAAAGTCAGGTGTATGCTGGCTAATTCCTAAGCTTCTTAAGAGGTTTTGGGTAGAAGTATTATCTATTGCATGCTACATCATAAACATGAGCCCATCAACAACTATTCAAGTAAAAACACCAGAGGAATTATGGTCTGATAAGCCAACTGAGGGCTTTGTAGATGAGAAGCTAGTAGATGGAGTGTGCTCATTAAAGAAGTCACAATATAGATTGAAACAGTCACCAAGACAATGGTAGAAGAGGTTTGATGACTTCATGCTGAGGATCATATACAACAGAAGCAAATATGATGCTTGTGTTTATTATAAGGAACTTAGCAATAGGCTGAGGATTTATTTGCTTATGTATGTAGATGACATGCTAATACTGATGCAGATGCGGAACCCATAAGGTCGGATCGGTGCTCTGCAGTGAAATCGGGTCTAACCTGTGGATATAGAGCATGAGTGTATGTTAGATAATAAAATAGAATACTATATTCTACTACGAGTATATAGGAAAAAATCGGAGATGAAACAGAGTCCGAAGGCTAAAAAATGAGCTAAAATAAAATCAGCTTGCGACACGCAGATTGTGCACACGCACTGCGCACTGTGCATGCAATGCATAAAGTTGATTTTTTTTAGTTGGCTTGCAGTATCAGCTCTCTGGAATTAGAGAGCTGATACTTAGGGCTTTTTTAACCCAATACACTTCTAATTTTTTCCAAACAATTTCAAACACCTAAAATTCAATTTTAACATCAAAACCAACATCAACACATATTAAAGAACAAAATAAAAATTTTCAAAATATCAAATATTTTTAAAAAATATAAATTTATTCAAAATAAATATATACATAAATTTTAATTTAAAATACAAATCAAACAAGAATCCCATAAAAAAGGAACCTATGAACAATTCTAGGTCACTCAAAAGTGGTCAAGTGATTCTAGAATGGTAGCCATAACTACAAGCTTTCATTTAGAGTTCTAAACTCTAATTCTGTGTTCTATGTCCAACATATACAAATTTGACCTAATCACAAGCATATTATGTTTATGCTTACAAAGCATCTAAACACAAATTTCTAACAATGTTTCAATTTTTTTAAGTCATGTTATTATGCATAAAATAAATAACACATCTCTATATGTTGCATTAATGATATCAAACACAAATGAAAACATAGCTTATTAGAAAAATATCAAACTTACCTAACAAGCTTGAATGAAAGATTAAATCCTCTTAGTTAAAATATAGAGAACTTCCAAAACATCTCTCATATTTATTTTCTTTTGGTTGAAAATTACTTTTCAAAACTTAAACAAGCTTGTTTTAAATAATCAAGCTTTGATTTCTTTTTAATTAATTAAAATTTTAATCAACCTTGTGGTGGACTTAATCCCATTTGTCTAGATATGTATAGTAGGTGTAACTAATCAATTTTGTCTATCACTTTAATTTAATCCAATTAAATCAAGACAAAAGTCTAACCACTTGATTAATCCAACTAATCAACTTTGTCTACCACTTTAATTTAATCCAAATAAAAGTCTAACCGCTTGATAAATTCAACTAATCAACTTTGTTTACTACTTTGATCTAATCCAATTAAATCAAGGTAAATACACATATTTTTGTATATTTTATAATTACCAAAATTGTAACGACTCGAAATCTTAGAACAAATCGAATTAAGTAATTGGACAACTTAGAAAAGAATTTTCCGAGTGTTAGTCGAAATTATAGTGGCGTAATTAATTAATTAAAGAAAATGAATGCTTGGGATATGAAAATTAATTAAGCAAGTCAAGCCCAAATTTGGGCCCAAAATAGAGTAGAAATAAAAGTCCTTTTTCATATCTTTTATTCTAGAAAATGCTAGAGTT